>NW_017556462.1:1305340-1333608 GCF_001854935.1 Bemisia tabaci
GTGTTGATTAAGATTTTCTCCTACACTGACTGGAGAGGGTACGACAGGTGCGTTGCGTGAAACGTTATCTTTATTGAGATATTATATGGGCTTAAAAATGAATAAAATAACTCATTATTTATATGCTCCTGTTAACAGCATTACTAACGTGTACGGCCAAACTGATCACTCTCTTAATTATCTCGTCTCATTTTTGTGTAAAAGATTTTTTTTTATACATTTCGTTTAGATTCGTTTTTTTTTACTAAAAATACGTATAAATTGATACTTCACCTTGTCATCTCACGTGATTTTTTTTCTCATAAAAATTCACACTCCTGCCTTTCAAATTTGGCCACCATCTTGGATTTGGGGCACCAATTTTGATCGGAGGACTTGTTTTACTTCATTAATGAAATCTTCGACCAAAATTACATAGGAAATGACATATCACTTGCCTTATCTCGTACAAATTTGAAAAATGCACCCTCCTGCCTTTGTAATTTGGCCGCCATCTTGGATTGGGGGCACCAATTTTGACCGGGGGGTTGTTTTGACTTCAAATATGAAATTTGCGACCAAAATTACATGGAAAATGACATATCACTTGCCCTATTACGTAAAAATTTGAAAAAATGTACCCTCCTGCCTTTAAAATTTGGCCGCCATCTTGGATTGGGGGCACCAATTTTGACCGGGGGGTTGTTTTGACTTCAAATATGAAATTTGCGACCAAAATTACATAGGAAATGACATATCACTTGCCCTATCACGTAAAAATTTGAAAAAATGCACCCTCCTGCCTTTAAAATTTGGCCGCCATCTTGGATTGGGGGCACCAATTTTGACCGGGGGGTTGTTTTGACTTCAAATATGAAATTTGCGACCAAAATTACATGGAAAATGATACCTCACATGACAGGATATGCACAAGTGAAAATACCGATATTCCGGAGGCCTTATTATGGGCGCCATTTTGAATTTTAGACATTTTGAGGGGTGCTCCGGGATCGGACGGTGATAACATTTTAGGATACTGTTTGAGAGAACCTACTAATGATGTTTACTCAAGTTTTGATTACATTTCACATTGTTAACGGCGCTCTAACAATGATTCAACGCGAAAATTCGGCAAAACATAGCGAAATCAGGGCCCCCTGCCCCCCCGGCCCCCATGGCCTCAGAATTTTGGGCTCACTTGCGAAATTGAACCTTCTATAGGTAAAGATGATATCCTGAAAGTTTCATGCTTTCTTCCAGAAATGCACGATTCTGGGAATTTTCCCCCCTTATCCGCCCTACTATAAGAGTTCATCGTTTGTTGAACACCGTCCTGCGAATTTTAACTTCTTACTTGTTTTAAACCAAAAACGAAACCAAGTCAGAACAGTCATTGAAAACAACTCTCATAATTCGGCAAGTAAAAAAAATTAGCTTCAACGATGGCGCATTCTGCTGTGCTAAGGAAAAACGCCGTATGAACATTCGAGAGTTGCCAGATTTCCTTCAGTAAAATGTTTATTTTTGAGAAAAGTTATGAATATTTTTCCTCGAAATTTTCAGGAACTTTATGTGAAATCGCGAGGAAATTTATCTGAAAAATTGCAAGAAAAATATTCATAAATTTGGCAACGCCTAAAGGTTCATACGGCGTTTTTCCATAGCAACTCAGCATTGCGTGCCGCACGTGTGTCGTCGCACCGCGAGCCATATCCGCCCACTCCAAACGCAAAGAAAACGAAAACGCCTCCAAATGTACGTATAGGCAATACGCGTATCCATAGAGTACGAATAGTTGTATCACGACGCCTGGATGAACGTCGAACTCGCATCTTGCCAATTGCTCAAGATAGCAACTCTGCCGTGATGAATATGAGCGCAGTCTAAGCTATTGGACGTTGCAGAATTTTAACTCAGTTTTCAAGGAAGATTTTGAACATTTTTCCTCCAACTCTGCAGGGAATTTAATTTGCAAATTTACCTGAAATATCTGAAAATTCCCAGGAAAAAATATTCATTACCGTACGCATTTAAATGAAAATAAACTATGTCCATGACATGCATGTATTTTTATGGATCTCACGGCTCATATCAGAATGAATATAATTATTTTTTATTCAAATATGTCCAACTTAATTTGAAAATAAATATTTTGCCTGAAGAAGGTGCCAAGCGTCTATAAAAACCACCTCTTTAAACCAGGGTCGCTCCATTTTAGCTTGGTCTTTTTATCTATAGCTTTGTCTATCAATTTCAATGGACCAGTAGATAGGGCACAAACTTAAGCATTCTGATACATGTTTCCTCTCCAAAATTGCACAAAGAATACATTGAATACGTCTCGCGCATTATGAAAATTCCTCGACATTTTTTCTGACCAAGACATTTGATGTTTCCTGACGTGTGAATTCAAACCTCTCGCTCGTGGAATAAGAAAAGTCTGTGTGAGTCAAATCGCGTACTGAATATTATTGTATCAGTCTTTGCGGTATGAAAATATGCCAACCTCAACTTCGGTGTTCCGGCTGAGCTGTTGCACGCTGTTAACACTTTAAGGATAACATAAATCAGGGAAGAAATATTGGTCGATTAAGAAGCCCGCAAAAACCGTTGTAGTTTGTAGTGCGCAATTTGATTCATGTAGACCATTGTTTTTCTTGTGAGCGAGGAATTCAAATTTCTCGTAAACCAATGTAAAATTATAACGTTAACATTTTAGTTAGGAGTTAATTCCAAGGACTTTCGTCACGCAAATCGTTTTTCACTTGAAATTTTGATTAAGAATCATGTACGAGAATGCTTAAATTTGAAGCTTGTCTACTTGTTCATTATCAGCCCGCAGACCTATTCTAACTCTAACATTCCCAGCGGGCTGATTGTTGAAATTGATAAACAATGCTATAGACAAAGAGGACATAGAGAGTATGGAGTGATTCTATTGGTTGAAATGAGTGGTTGCTGTAGACTGAGGGAGAAAATGGACCGAGTTTAACAGAAAGGAACCAAGCCGCATCAGCTGTTGCCAAATTTAACTGGGCAATACTGTATGAGAGAACGTTTGTGTGGATTCCTTTGAAAATTTTAAGACATTTGCTTCAAACTATGGAAAATTTTCACTGCAATTTGCCCAAAAATCCGCAGAACCATTTTCATGTAAAAAAATTAAATTGCCCCATTGAATTGGCAATAGCTGATGTGGCTTGGTTCCTCTCTGTTTAACGCTGTCCAAATGATGGACTAACTACAGGGTCTCTCGCTGGGTGTCGTTAGTTAGTCTATTATCCACCTCTTTTGTCCATTAAAAACGTCCGGTTCCACCAATAGGATCCCTCCATATCCCTTTTCTCTTCTTTGTCTATTGCTTTGTCCACCGATTTTCAACAATCACGCTACTGACTGCCATCACTTCCTTCACACAATCCTTCTTGTCACCGGGACAAGCGAGAGATAAAAGCGGAAATCCACGCCGAAGTTAGAGCTAAATGCTCCGCAAACGTGAGGAGCTTGGAAATCCATCCGGAAACTCGCGGTTTCGGTGAGCACAGGCATCAGCCACCCAAACAAAAGGCGAGCTACTGCACTACGGAAAACAGCAGTAAGTACATTTCGGGTTGAACCGCGAAACCCTCGGGAATACACGCTAATCACGGCTCACACGTACTGCCGTCTTCCGGAGCGAACTCGCGATAATTCACCCGCGCCGAGTTGGCGGAAGTTAAATCAAAAAGTTCAATATGCTTGTCATTCAGGTGGCGCGGTAATGCGGTATTGAAAAAGTTTCCCTTCCCGCGGTAAAAATGACGAGCGGGGGATAATAGGTTGAGAGAGCTCCCGCGCTGAACAGAAACCGCCTAACTCGGATGTAGTTCCTTTGGAGATATGCGGTTTTCGTTCAGCGCGGAAGCGAGGTGATAAGGCGCTCGGAGTGCATCCTGGTCGATGTTGCCGTTTTTCGACGATGTTAGCGCCGTTTGTGTTGTTGCTCACGAGGTGGTGCCGGAGGAATGGCAACGCTGATCGGGCGTAAGTTTGGAAATTCGGTTAGGTGCCCCGAAACGCACCTGCATCCTGAGGCCGCGATGCCGGGTTGTTAGCAGCGTTGCTAAGTTTCGTTGTAAAATTTGCATTCTTGGAATGATTTTACTTGAATCACCATACTGCTGGAAGGAAAAACGCTGTATGAGCCCTCAGGCGTTGCCAAATTTCCTTTGACTAATCGCTAATTTTCGGGAAAATTTGTAGAGAATTTTCCTCCCAGAAATAGAGAATTTGGAGGGAATGGATATAGTTCAATTCCATTTAAATGCGTTCGGTTATGCATATTTTTCCTGGGAATTTTCAGATATCTCAGGTAAAATTACAAATTGGATTCTCTGCAGAGTTGGAAGAAAAATGTGAACAATCTTCCTGGAAAGCTGATTTGTAATTTTGCAACGTCCAATAGCTTAAACTGCGCTAATCTTCATCACGGCAGAGTTGCTATCATGAGCAATTGACAAGATGTGAGTCCGACGTTGATTCAGGCGTCGTGATACAACTATTCGTACTCTATGGATACGCGTGTTGCATATACGAACAATTTAAGGCGTTTTCGTTTCCTTTGCGCTCGGGGTGCGCGGGTTTGGCTTGCGCTGCGACGACACGTGCGGCACGCAATGCTGCCGTGCTAAGGAAAAAGGCCGTATGAGCCTTAAGGCGTTGCCAAATTTCCTTTGATAAAAGACGAATTTCCTGGTAAACTTATGAATATTTTCCTTCTAATTTTTTAGATAATTTTACTCGCAATTTCACAGAAAGTCACTGAAAATTTCGAGGAAAAATATTCATAACTTTTCTCAAAAATAAACATTTTACTAAAGGTAATTTGGCAATTCTCGAATGTTCATACGGCGTTTTTCCTTAGCATGGCAGCATAAGTACATTTCCTGTCGTATAATTTTCTCTTATGTTCTATTTTTCTAATAGAGAGCTAAACGGCCTAACAATTTTGACCTTTTTGCGAATTGGCCCCAGACTATAAAAAATATATACGCAAAAAATGTCAAGTTTTAGTGTTTTTTAGTTTCATGTTTGAAAATGTAACGTCAGAGAAAATAAGGCATCGTCTCATGCAGTCAGGCATTCCGGTTTAAAATGTCCCAAGTTGTCGCTGTTCCAAGCATGTAAATTCATTTACCATAGAAACCTCTTTACTATCCAATTTAGGAGTTAAATTGGAGATTTTTAATGAATCTCTCGTAATGTACGTGAGCTTTCTATACGGAAACGTATATCGACGACGAAACTGCAAAACCACGCATCTCCGTTTGCGACGTTGCAGAATTCCTACCATAGGAAACTGGTCATATTAATTTTTTAAAAATTCCCTTGAATTTTCCTCTCTGTTAGCAGAATATTCTGTGCAAATTTCGAGGTTCAATGCTGGTTTATTCTCTTTGAAAAAGTAGAATTAGATCGACCATTGGAGTACAGTTTTCAACAAGGAGCTACAATCGGACGTATTCATGCTAAAGTGAGCCCGTGACGAGTGGGGAAAAAAGATGAAAGAGAAAGAGAAGAGATAGAAGAAAACGAAAATGAAGAAAAATTTATTTTTCTTCTTGTTTAACTGTTCTCCGCCCTTTTTTTCTCGTCTTTTTCATCTTCGTCTCCACCTTCTATTTTAGAAACCGAAGAAAAATTAGTGTTTTTCCTTTCTCTTCCTGTTCCACTTTATCATCCTTTTCTCCCTCCTGGTTTTCTTTTTCCTCCTCTTATTTCTTAACTCTTTTTGTATATTTTGAATTTTCTCTTCCTTCTCCTGCTTTCCTCCCTTCTATTTCACAACGTTACATCATCTGACGTATGCTAGGTATTTGAGACCCGACGCTGTTAAAAAAGGGTAAAACAGGCATAACTTATTTGAAGGGGCCGACAAAATGGAATTCCGTGAGTCCAGCCGCTCGCGGATTCGTTGCTTGGGAAGTTACACGGTGGGCAAACTAAATAACGAGAACCACGAGGCTCGGCCCGGAGAGGCAAGCAATTGAAATGAAGTTTGATGAAAAACGAAATTAAATGGAGTGGGCGAAAAATGCCGGAAGGGTCGTCACGGCGGGGGCAAGGTGGGGGGAGGGCGGGAAAAAGTGAGCTGCGGAACGGGGAGGGGGGGAGNACGGGGGGAGGGGGGGGCTAATGATAGAACGCGGGAGAAAGCGCTAAATGAACTGTGTTTCATAACAATGGCCAGAAAGACGAATCGCAAGGACCCCGGGCGCGTTTCACATTGCACCGACCGCCGCCGCCGGCTCACCGATGCCGCCTCGTCATCCAATTTGCGGGTGAAACGGTGGATGGTGAGAGCAGCACTAATAGTATTAAATACTAAATGCCATCGGAAACAAGCTAATTTTATTCGGAAGTTTCGAGCCGCCTTGAAGATTCTTTTTACGGGCTGATTATTGAAATTCAAAGAGAATGCTATAAACAAAGAAGATGCATAGAAGGCGTAGAGGGCGCAACCCCCCCCCCAATTTTTGTCGCCAGAAACATTAATTTTGGCCTCTTTTAGGTTTGATACCCCCCTGTAAACCCCCCTCTAAAAGAGTTTAACATTTTTTTTGTAGGTCAAAAACATAGAGTACATAGAGTCGTAATGTAATTGGGAGAGCTGGCGCCACTTTTAAGCATTTTCCATGTCCCGAATTCCGAGACTCCTGTGTGACGCCGGGTCACTTTTTCGATACATAATCGATTGTTTGCGATACACGGGTACCCGGCCATCCGATGACAACAACAACAACAACGAAGGAGATAGGAATCACCATGTATTCCACACCGCCATTTTGGATCGAAAATGTATCGAAAAAGTGACCCGAACTCGGCGCACACCGGGCTCGGAACTCGTCGAGCAGAACATGGCGCCAGCTCTCCCATTTACATTACGACTCTATGTACTCTATGGTCAAAAATGAAAAGAACGCTAAACATTACTCGTAGACACAAATTTTCATTAATCTTGGTTGATAAACATTTGCACAGTGTTAAAAGGACGATTTTTTTTCTCTAACTTTGGGGAGACCTGGCCTCCAGGGAAAGTGTTTTTGGAAAAACAGTTATGCCGAAAAACCGTATTTTTTTGACCCAAGGAATTGACTCCTTAAATATTTGTACTTAATCCTGGGATACCCTGTATTCTGCCGTGAAAAGGAGAAACGTCGTATGAGTCTTTAGAAGTTGCCATACAAGTTATGAACTGTCGGGAAAATTTGCAAGTATTTATTTCCAAATTTCATGTAATTGTATGTAAATTTAAATGAAAAATATTCTTAACTTTATTTTAAAAAGAAGTATTTTTTGAGTGTCGATTTAGCAATGTTCAAAAGTTCATACGGCGTTTTCCCTTAGCGCGGCAGTGGAGGTACTCAATACTGCCGTTCTAAGGAAGAACGCCGTATGAACATTCGAGAGATGCCAAATTTCCTTCGATAAACTGTTTATATTTCAGAAAAGATGAGAACATTCTTCCTTGAAATTGTCCGGGACTTTCGGTGAAATTGCGAACAAAATTATCTGAAAAATTGGAAGGAAAATATTCATTAGTTTACCAGGAAATTCGTGTTTTATCAAAGGAAATTTGGCAACGCCTAAAGATTCATACGGCCTTTTTCCTAAGCACGGCAGCATTGCGTGCCGCATGTGCCGTCGCGTCGCGCCGCAAGCCATATCCGCGCACCCAGAACGCCAAGAAAACGAAAACGCCTTAAATTGTTCGTATAGGCAACCACGCGTATCCGTAGAGCACGAATAGTTGTATCACGACGCCTGGATCAACTCGAACGCGCATCTAGTCAATTGCTCAAGATAGCAACTCTCCCGTGATGAAGATTAGCGCAGTTTAAGCTATTGTACGTTGCAGAATTACAAATAAGTTTTCAAGTAAGATGGTGAACATTTTTCTTCCAACTCTGCAGGGAATCCAATTTATAATTTTACCTGAAATATTTGAAAATCCCCAGGAAAAATATTCATAACCGAACGCATTTAAATGAAATTTAACTATATCCATGCCATGCATCTGGCTATATGGATCTCACGGCTCATATCAGAATGAATAAAATTTGTCTTGATTTAAATATGTCCATGAATATAGTGTAACAAAATACATCTGAAAAACTGGAAGGAAAATATTCATTAGTTTACCAACAAATTTGCGTTTTATCGGAGGAAATATGGCAACACCTGAAGGTCCATACGACGTTTTTCCTTAGCACGGCAGTATATTTGACCACTGAATTCCGATTTATTTATTACGAACGTATCTTCACACAAAGCGGCAACGATGAACGGTGAGCTGGCTCTCCGATAAAGAACGGTAATTGCGAGCGATGAGTACAACTGGGGCGGATGGATACGGCCGGCAAATTTGCTCCGAATTAAAGAGGAGGGTCCGCGGAGGGAGGAGAGGGGGTGGCGGCGGGCGGGGGAGGGTCGGAGTCTGTTTCCTTTTGTCGCAGACCCGGGTCGCTTTTAGTGGGTGACTGGGTCAACTCTCGACTGCGGGTCCGGGTCATCCAACTCGGAGCCCGGGTCTCAGCATCCGGAGGAAGTGTGTTTGAGGTTATGTATTCACCCTTACATCTTGCTCGATATGGATTGCCCCCTCCCCCTCCCCCCGCCCCCGCCCCGCTGCGGCTCCAACGGGATAATAGACAAGCGTGACGAGGCGTGTGTCTTTGTCAAGAGCTCATGCAAATCGCCTCCAGCGTATTCATGATTCGACCCATCGCAATGGACCAAGGCACACTCCCCTATACAGGTATGGACAAACGGAATGGACCACTAGATAAGGTACGAATTTCAGCATTCTGATACATGTTTCATAACCAAAATTTTACATAAAACACGATGCACACAACAAAAATTACCGAAATTAACTCCTTACGAAGATATTTAATGATTCTTAATGCGTGAATTCAAACCACCCGCTCATGAAAACTCAATGGTCTGCGTCATTCACATCGCGCGCTAAACGTTATCATGACGGTCTCTGCGATATAAAAATCTGGCAACCTCAATCTTGACGCTTTGGCTCAGTTATAGCAAATTGCTAATAGTTTGAACAACACATGATGGGAAATGAACATTGCTCGATTGAGAAGCTTGCTGAAACCGTTGTAGTGCGCGATTTGACTCACGTAGAGCTTCGAGTTTCTTGTGAGCGGGCAGTGCAAATTCCTCGTGACCAATGTGAAATAAAAACGTTAATATCTTCGTTAGGAGTTGGTTTCCGTAATTTTCGTTGTGTGAATCGTTCTCTACGTGAAATTCTGGTTAAGAAACATGTATCAGATCGCTTAAATTCGTACCTTGTCTAGTGGTCCATTTTAGAAAGTCATCGAAAGACGTAAATTTGACAGCGTGTAATGGTATGGCCTGGTTACACGAGCAAATTCCCGTCAAATTTCGATCAAAATGATGGCCAAGATGGCGGTCGATAGTTATCTAGATTGACGAGTAATATTAATTAAAACAGCGTGTCGATTGAAATAAGCACGGTTGTGTGGAAATCAGATGAAGGATTAGCCCCACAGCTCCATCATCTACCATCAAATTTTTGCAGGCCGCAGAAATTTCATGGTAGATGGTGCGCACCAGTCATCATTTGATCGGAGATCGATGGAAATTTGAGCGTGTAACCAGCGCAGTACGACTGCGACGCCATATCGAAAACTTATTTACTTTCTGTTCTCACCGTGGGTCTCGTCAATTCCGGGTTATTTTTTCGTGTTCTTAGTTAGGTTTTTCGTTGTTTTGAGTTTTATCTACATGTATTTTTTAAATTCATCTGATAGCTTATTGCAGCTACCAGATCGACAGAGCACAGCGGATAATTTCATAAGACGCCCTGCGCCGTCCGCAGCGCGCATGGCGCACGACCAGCCTTTCATTATTACAATTCATCTAGCATTGAGAGTTCACTATTTACTTCACACGAACAGTGTTTAATTTTAAGAGTCAAAAATTATGAAAAAATGAAAAAAAAAAATACACGATACACGAGTTTCTCCGCCAGGGAGCTCTCCCCACCAAAAATCGGTCACAACCCGCCTGCCGAGTGCCGGGAGAGCCGCGGACGCCTACAAACCTAAGTCGATACTTCACGCATTGCGCAACGCTTGAAGTATTCCCTTAGGTTTGTAGGCGTCAGTGCGCGTCTCGAGCCGGCAGCACGCCGCGCCGCAGGTTCTTTTCTGCTGAACGCGGTCCATATGTCCGTTGTGCTGTTTCAAAATTGGACTGAACTTTGCAAAAAGGAACTACAATCTCAGGATATTACGTCGTGCATCTGCATAGGGAAACTAATAACAATTATGCTGTTTTTAAAATGTTTATCGGACGTATTCATGCTAAACGGAACTAACGCGTGCGGGAAAGATGGGGTATGCTCCGGCAAGCTACATAAGAAACAATGTGGAGGTGGGGGCGATTTGTTTTGAGAAAATGCAAAATTGGGATTTGACGTTGAATCAAAAGGAATTAAGTGACATAATATGCTAAATCTTGAGGCAAGGAATTCAGGTTTCCGAATCGGTGTCAATCGTCTCACGTCGATCGATCCAAGTTTTCATTTTTCGATCTAGTCATATCGATCGAAAGGCAGAAATATTTTCTCGATCGATTCGGTATGGATCAGCTGTGGTCGATGGATTCACGTTTTTATTTGGACTACATTTTGCAACTAAAAACTATAAATTTCGACCCGGTTTAAATACAACGTATATGCCATTAGTTTCTCTGTGCACATACGTGTTTTTCAGATAAGTTAGAATTTATAGCTCCAAATTGGAAAATGCCGTCCATTCTTCGAGCTATGGATTTATGTCCATGGAAAACATGGGCTCGAAAAATGGACTGCATTTTCCAATTTGGGGCTATAAATTCTAACTCATTCGAAAAAACACTCATGTGCACAGAGAAACTAATGGCACATACGTTGTTTTTAAACCGGGCCGAAATTTATAGTTCTTAATTGCAAAATGTAGTCCAAATAAAAACGTGAATCCATCGGCCAGAGCTGAGATCAATACCGAATCGATCGAGAAAATACCTGTGTCTACTCGATCGATTTGTGGTTTGAAAGAGAGCAGTGGAGGTTAGGAGTCGTAGAGCGCGAGGAAGTGCTGTAAAGCGACTTATATGTATGTATGTATGAAAACATGGGCTCCAGATTTGTAAAAGATTTCGTTTTTTGTTGCAGTTTCTTGCTCGACGGCGACGGTGACCAAGTGCCAGGCTGCGCTGCGCATTCTCCAAGCGTTCCCGTTCTTCAAGCCGACCTGCCTCTGCCGCGAGCCGCAAGTCGACCAAGAGTGCAACTCCTTCCGCAACTTCCTCTTCGATCACCCCTGCATGTTCGTCTCCAAGAAAGGTGAGATTCAATCCCTTATCTTACAATCCTCCATGGAAAAACAATTTCAGCTCCACGCGTTTTAGTTCAACGATCATAGCTCTCACTCGAGCGAACAGACTGCTTCTTCTCACAGAACCAGAGATTGTAATCAAAAATTGGCGTTGCGTGAATGTGCGATAATTTTGGTAAACTGTAGCACTTAAATGAAAAAAAAAAATCAATGCTAAGAGAGAGGTCACAATAATCTGTCCATACTAATCTATCCATACCAATAATCCAAACTATCAAAACTGCACTATACTTAAAACTTACAAATTGTAGCTCTTATTTCACCAGATTAAAAATTTTAGTAACCAGCTCCACGTTAGTTGAAATTCACTTAAAATTTTGTGTTTTGTTTCAGAAAAAGACCCGTTCCCAGTTGACACGCTACCGACGTGCAATCACGCTTTGGACATTTGTTTGACACAACGCGAGTGTTCGGAGATGTACGAGGACTTCCGAAGTAGCTGTAAGGTCAAAAATGGTGAATGCGCTCTTGAAAACAGGTAAAAAATTGTTGCTCTGACGTAATTCACTGAAAAAAAATCGCTTGGATCTAGAGTCCGGACTCTTGAAAAAAATGACAAGAAAAAATAATCTTGATACAATCGGAATTTTGCTTGAATCAAAAGGAAATACACTTAAATTAAGAGGCTTGGTTCTCGATTCCATGATATTTTTTCTTGTCAATGGTTTTAAGAGTCTGGACTCTAGATCCAAGCAACTTTTTCCCAGTGTTTCCAAGTATTTTTTTTTTTTTTTTTTTTTTTTTTTTTCATTATTATGTTTCCAGATCGATTCTCTCTTTTTGATGAAATCGAATCGCAACTTTCAGAAATCTTCGTGTTTCCTTAATTGCCAGGAAACAAAAGTGAACATACATTCAAACATGAAAACTTTTTAGATTTTCCTTCAGTATTCCCTAGAGATGCTGAATGAATTCTAATAAATAACGTTGATTATTTTGATTATTAATATGCGCAAACACAGAAAATAGCGGCAAAATCCGGGTATTTCAGTTATTTTGAACCTAAAATTTCACAATGGAGAATTTGCACACAAAAATTGTATTGTTTCATCTAAGAGTGCTTAATAAGCTGAGTTCGGAGTATTTTTCATAATTTTTTTCTTAAATGGGAAATCGGAGAAAAATAGATTTAAAAGTAAGAATATGTGCCGCAGCGTGACGTCATCTGGCGGCATTTTCCATTTAAACACATGTATTTTGGCAAATTAGGTTATATTTCCTCGGTTAATTGTTCAATGTAGAAACCAAGGATATCCTCATGCTCAGTTTTCTCAGCAGTTTCATTTTAAACATGGAATTTACACAATTTCAGACACATGCAAATTCTCCATTGCCGTGAAAAGTGCAGTCAAATTTTTTCACGAATCTTTTTCTCCATGAACGTGGTAAATTTCAGCCGTTTTTAGGTACAAATGAAGGTTTTATCTAGGATTTTTAGCTCGGTGCTAAAACGGATAAAAAAATCCGCGAGCCTTTCGGGGTGATTTAAACCCATTCACGACGCGCGACGCTTGCTGCAGCATGCAAGATTCATCCATGTCACCAGCTTCCGTCGGAGTGCAGTTAAACCTAACGCAAGGTTGTCACGTTATACTGTTTATTTGTTACATTTTCCCAAGATATTTTATATTTGGCAAAGAATATTCATAAACGAGCGTCTTTCCGCACACATGAGTAAACTTAACAACTAAGTCAATGGGCCTGTTGCAAACTTTTGATAGATCAAAAATATAAGTTGATCCTTATCCATAATGTGTCAAAAATCACGATGAGCGCATCGGCAAACTCTGAAAAGAACTCCTAACCACGCAATATGCGTAAGAGATTTGCGTTTTTTTAAGCTTCCCGCTTCAAAAAGGATACTATGGCACAGGTGAACATTTCGTTAGAAAAGTCGTTCCATTTGATACCTGCTCAACATGGCCGATGCTTCCGCGCGCAAGTTGAGAAGAGCACGAGGTCAATCAAGGCGGATATCTACATCATCGCGAGAAAAATGTGAATGTAAATACGCCGACTGTTATCAGATGGTAGAATCATCGTCCCGTCTCATGTGATTCGGCGGATTGGCGTCGGCTATGTTGAATATTGCGTGGTATCCTTGTGAGCAGGAAGCTCGAACAAACGCATATTGTGAAGTAAGGAGTGTATTTCAGACTTTACCGATGAGCTCATCGTGATTTTTGAGACACTTTCCATGAGTAACAATTCTTATTTTTGCTATAGCAAAAGTTTTCAACAGGCTCATCACGTGCTTTACGCGCAACGAGTCGTAGCAAGTGTAAAAGTAAATAATTACAGATAATATGAGTTCATAGGTTGGCTACCCTTTTGAGCCGTAAAAGCCCCATGATCTAACCTCAAAAAATTACCGACATGTCCTTACTCCTCCCTTTTTGGTAATCTAGTCGTGACTGATTCTTTTGCATTCTCAGCCCAGTTTGGCTACTCCGACCCACCCGACAGCACGAACTGCTGCCCCCATTCACACCGGATGGGTGAGGGGTGAGGGGGGGGGGGGTTGAGCGACACTTTTTCCTCGCGGGCGGAACTCGGAAGGGCAGCACCCATACAAACGACAGGGGAGTGTGTCGGATGTCGGGGCGACCCGGGAGCAGGGCGATTTGTTCCCGGCGGCCGGCGGCGAGGTGCGAGAAAACAGTCAGTAATCGCTTCAAGTGCCCGTCGATAATTGATTGGGCCCGATTGATAAGGCACAGGGAGGATTAAGCGCTGTCCCGAGTGGACTTCCTCTCTCACAGTGTTGCCGATTTTTACTTCGTTCCCACAAAAACGAAAAAGAAGAAGAGGGAAAAGAAGATGAGGGAGGCCTACCCAAGGTAAACGAAACGTAGGCATGCTCTTGCCGACCCTAAAGTATACCTATACGCGAAAAAAAATGTTACGGGTTATCCTCTCAAATTGTGGCACCACCCCAGTATGTTGGATGATATGGACATTTCCAATTAATTGTGGTTGCACCGCAACATTTTGGATAGTAATCTAATTTAACAGGGCACTACTACAATTAATTGGACCGAGTTTAACAGAAAGGAACCGAGCGACATCAGCCCTAATTTTTTTTTTCGAGAGAACGTTTGTCCGGATTTCTTTGGAACTTTTGAAGAATTTGCTTCGCACCATGGAGAATTTTCACTGAAATTTGCACGAAAATCTGCACAACCGTTTCATGTAAAAAATTAAATTGTCCGATTAAATTTGGCAATAGCTGATGTGGCTTGGTTCCTTTCTGTTTAACGCGGTCCAATTAGGGTACCACCACATCGGTGATTTTAAGTTTTGGTCCAGGAGCTTTTAGAGCCCAAAAGAGCCGCCAATCTATGAATTCAACTTATCCAGGGTGAATTATTATTACAATTGTCAAGACCAGTCGTTTTTGAAGCACGTATTCTACTTAGATTTTGCATCAATTCACTTATTTTTGCGAAAGGACGCACATTTATGAACTTCCTTGGCCATCTTGGTTTGATATTAGAATCTGAAGATTGGCTGTGACATTTTTTTGTTAGACGTGGCTGCCCCTATGGGCCCTTATAGCTCCATGTTTTAACTCGTTGGTTGTCCGTATTTTCTGTCTATATACTCCTTTGGCCGAAACACAGCTCTTTGGTCACGGCACAAGGGCCGCGGCGTGAGATTTGAATTTCAATAACTTTGCAGTCTTGGCCGAAATAAAATATGACCGTTTTGCTCTTGATAAAGATGAGAAAATTGGGTGAACGAAAATTTGTTAAGAGTGAAGATGCATGTGCTTTTAGTGAGGTGGCTCTTAGATCATGTATATCAATAGCAGTCGGACATGTTTGTTTTCAGCCTGAACTCGACAGAGTACAGGGGAGAATTTCATGAACCGCCCTGCGCTGTCCGCAGCGCGCATGACGCACGACCTCCCTTTAATTATTACACTTCATGTAGCGTTGAGAGTTCACTCATTACTTCTCACGAGCAGTGTGTAATTTTAAAAGTCAAAAATTAAAAAAAAACAATTATACGATATAAGAGTTTCTCCGCTAGGTAGCTTTCCCCGCAAGAAATCGTTCACCACCCGCCCATTGGGGGGCTCCGCGGCGTGCTGCCGGTGAGGAACGCGCACTGACGCCTACAAACCTAAGGGGATACTTCACGCATTGCGCAATGCTTGAAGTATCCCCTTCGGTTTGTAGGCGCCAGTGCGCGTTTCGAGCTGGCAGCGGCAGCACGCGCACGCCGCGCCACAGCGTGCAATAAACATACCCACAATTGGACCGCGTTAAACAGAAAGGAACCAAGCCACATCAGCCGTTGCCGAATTTAATCGGGCAATTTAATTGTTTACATGAAAACGGTTGTGCAGATTTTTGTGCAAATTTCTATGAATTTTCTCCATGATACAAAGCAAATCCCGTAACATTTTCAAAGGAATCCGCACTAACGTAACTGTAATACTTTTCCATGAAAGCTAACACTTAAGGCCCAACAACGAACAGATTTCTTTGAAAAGTCTGAAGTAAATTATTCACAAGTATTCCCGAAAATTTGCGATTTTTCCAAGGAAATTTGGCATCGTCTGAAGACTCTAACGGCGCACCGTGGATCGAGTAAATCAGAGAGATCGGACATAGAATTTTTCGTTGAAATTCCAAATTTTGATGTTTATTTCGTCACATTTTACATTATGAGGGGTGATTTAGAAGAAAATTTCACGAGGAAACCAATTTCACCACTTTTGGAACCTTAAAGTTTTGTATAAACGGAGTTATAAGCGTTTAAAGTATCCATATTTTTTCCGACCCCTCCTTTTGACTCGACGACTCTGCGGCGTGCTTCCTCAGCACGGCAGATTTTCACGCGTGCAACGAGGCTGGATCGCAATAACGGCAACAGCGCCTCCGCTCGGGTGAAACCTGACCTACAAAGCGAGGCAACACTTAACCGTATTACCACGGTTATAACTCCTCATTTTTATACACCTAATAGCATCATTGAGCCACTGCACTCCCGCGCGGTTCGATCACTGCACAGTTGAAATTTTAATACCCCCACCGCCTCCCCTCTCCATCCCGAGTGACGTCACTCCGGCCTCCGCTGACGTCATCCCTTGTCCGGCGCCGCGCCGGGTGCTCAACCGAAAGATGCGCTATTAGTGGTAACGTCAACATAGGATTTCTTCATCATATCGAATTGGATCCAACCTCTTTCAATGATATTAAAGAGAATAAATCGATGTATCGCTTTTTTGACGTGGCCAAAATAGTGTACATCGACGTGCGGCCCTGCCAAATTTGTTTTCATTCTTGTTTTCAGTGACGCCACTCCGATCTCCGCTGACGTCATCCGTTGTCCGGCACTGCGCCGGGTGCTCAATCGAAATATACGCTATCAGTGGTGACGTCACCATAGGAATTCTTCATCATATCGAATTAGATCCGACCTCTTTCAATGATGTTAATGAGAATAAACCGATATATCGATTTTTTGACGTGGCGCTAATAGTGTACATCGACGTGCGGCACTGCCAAATTTGATTTCATCCTTTGGAGTGCGCAGTCAAGGTGTTTACCATCAGTAAAAACTGGACAATATGGAAATTCGATGTCATCAGGAATATGTCAGGAAAATCGGTTGTTGATCAGGAAACTTCAAGTGCCTCAAGCTTTCTCAATAATTAGATTAATTTGATTAAATATGCTGATTTTTTAAATAAAAAAAAGTGTAAATTTATTCGCCCGAAAAATCAGTAAATCCCGTCTAAAATATCAGGAATATCGGAAACTGAATTTTAGTAGACACCCTGACACTGGTCTCTAAGCGAAGAAAAATGTAGAACTGGGGAAAGAAAAGAAGAGACAAAAGTCACATCAGTCGGGATGCATCAATCATCAGTTGGCCTATTGTTTAGCATGTAAATATCTGTTGAATATGGTGCTATTTTTGGATGTGACATTTGTCTCTCCGTTTCTTTCCGCAGTACTAACAAAAATGTACTAAAAAACGGTTTAAAGGGAATGTATCTTTGATCTTGATGTAATCGGTGTAGCAACGTGTTTCAGCCGGTCAATGTCGATACAACTATTTAAAGTGCTTTACTAACTGGGTCAAACCTTTATGGCAACTACAAAACAACGTCTCAAAATACTGCAAAGGCCTTGCAATATTAAAGTTACTGCGCAGACATTAAAGATAACGAGTTTTCAAAAACGTGATAGAAAGCTGGGCTGTATTCTTTTTGAGGCTTCGCCGATGCTCCTGTTAAAATATTTCGTACTTAATAAAGCCCGCAGGAAAAAAATCAGAGGAGAAAAAAATATGCTGAGTAGCAGTTGCTCAGAGTGAGCGGCGGGAAGCTCCAAGCACAGTTGAGAAGTTCTGGTGGATTAACAGCAGAAACATTCCTGCATTGCCAGCTAAATCGAATAAAGAAAAATCAGGAGCAATGTTAGAGAGTAACGCGAGAGTAAAAACATTTCCCTACTTTTCCCCTAGGGACTAAAGTTTTTTTTAAAAACAATCTTGGTCGATTTTCCTGTATCCTTAAACGTATCTTAAAGCTTCACCATCGGCAAAAAATGGTCGTCGGTGAGTTGATCTAAAATTGCAATTATTGTCAACCGGTCAAAGAAGTGAGTCGAATAGGTTGAGTGTGAATGTCACTCGACCAAGAAAAAATGTATACAACCCGAAAATAGGTGAACCGAACCATGACCGACGAAAGAGATCTGAATATTTTTAAACAAATGTTAAATTCATTTGCAAAAATTAGTTTAATAACCTCTCCTTATTCTCAAACCCTTAAACTATTTCAAAGTAATGTTTATGATATTCTTGTCTTCATAATCTGCATCCATATCCACGTAATGCCATTTAATAATTTTTTGTAAAAATTGTGATTTTACCGTCTTTATTTTTTAATGTTGCTGTTGTTGCGATATTCTTTCAAACGCTTCTTTATGACGGGTGCATGGAACGTGTCCTAATTACAAGTCTACTTGGATTACGGTCAAATTACATTTAATGACACCGATTTTGTATTTAAAATGAGTTAGAAATAGTAGTTCCTTATTTCAAAATGTGATCCAAACGGATTTCATTTTGCAATAAGGAACTACAATCTCTGGATCGTACTTAAAAAGACTTATCTACGTGAAGAAACAAATGGCACATACGTCATCTCTAAAATGAGCCGAAGATTGTAGTTCCGAACTGATAAATTTAGTCAAAATGATACTAGCCGTAAGCTACGGTCGCATATCTTTTCAAGACGAAGTCTTAATCATGTGTATAGTGCTTAGCCAGATAAAACTAGCTGCGCTGTGGAGTTAAGATCGGCAGCTAAATATCAGACAATATTCGCCAAGAAGCTTGGCAACGCGGTGAAAACATTAGAGCTAAATATGAAAATGCAAATGCGAGTGCAGTATCTAATATTTACACGGCCGATGGACGTCATAGCGCGACGCTGACAAACTGAGCAGCGACCCTGCACGATTCCTTCGCCATATGCTAATTTTCCGGGCAATTTGGCAACCTTTCTCGCGAACTTCCCTCTCAAAAACCGTAATCTAACTGTTTATTCCCTCTCATGGACAAACGGTCTCATAAATTCACCGGTAAAAGCTCAGTCATTTTCCATTGAGAAGGAAGTGAAGAGAACAGCTTGAGAGTTGCGCTTCAAAAATTCTAAAGAAGTTGACTCCTACTGGTGGAAATTTCTAGATTTATTCAGTCTTTTTTGCCGTGGCGAGGAAAAAGAGAACTGCGTGTATGAGAAAGAAGGGTGCACGTTTTTAGTGGCAATTTTGATAAATTGGACGTATTCTTTGCCAAAAGGAACAATGTTACACACAAACCCTCTACATATAGTTCCGTTTAGCAAATACGTCCGCTTTAGGGCATTTCAGATGATTCTTCTAAGTAAGGTGTGTAGTGTCCGGAAGCATTGTAATGTTGATGCTTGAAAAAATGCTCCGAGAACCCTCCGCCCCAAATATACTGAAAATTTTTAACCGAACGGGATGTACTCGTATGACGGTTTTAGTTTGTTCTTAAAACGGAGTTCTTCAGAAAATATGATGTATAGGTTTCGTCTGCTTTGCTCTGGGCTCAAAATTTTACCTTCAACTTTACCTTCCCTGGCACAAAAGTGAACGACATTGTTCAAGATAAGGAGCCTATAGCTACCGTAACCCAAGATGCAACTATTCGAACGTAATGGTAACTCCAGGCGGTATCACAATATATTGAAGGCGTTTATTAGCGGTTTGGGATTCGAACGCTGCCTACAAAGGAGGATACTGCGGTGTATAAAAGCGCAAAAAACTTTTGTGTTGAATTTAAACACATTTGTACCCAAACAATTTTAAACAAGCTTGATACCTTTTATTTAAACCCACCACATCTGTAATATCTTGGTTTTCAAGTAATTTCTTCAATAAAGTAAAAAAAACTCAGTTAACATGCAGATGATTTCAACAAATTAACATTGCGTTTTTTGGTCCTCGGGCCCTTCTCCTCATTGATCGATACACTTATTCGAACCGCGAAGAGCAAAGAGCTGATTATTAAAATTGATAGACAAAGCTGTAGAGAAAAAGGACAAGAGATATTGAGTGATCATGTCGCCTGAAACGGGTGGTTTTTAAAGACTAAGGGAACAAATGATGGACTAACCATAGGGCCCCTTGTTTGGGTTGCCGTTCGTTAGTCTAAAAACTAGTTTCCTCTCTAGCCAATTTTGCAACCATCCGCTTCCACCAATAGGATTGTTCCATTTTCTCTTTGTCGATCTCCCGTCCCTATCGCTTTGTCTATCAATTTTATGAATCCCTTCGCATGCAGAGAGGATCAGTTTTGTGCCTTGTCCACCACCTTGTCGTACCCCAGTCGTACCGAATTTGTACCTTGTCCATAGTGATCCGTTGTTGTTAGAGAAGAATATCGACGGTGAAACTACCAAACCACGTATCTCGGTTTGCGACGTCGCAGACTTCCTGTCATACTTTATTTTTTAAATGAAAAACTACTTAACGTCCAGTCTTGAAAATTTTTATGATTTTTCCTCATCGTGCGGAGAAAATTCTGTGTAAATTTCAAGGAATGATATTGATTTGGTCTACTTCAAAAAAATAAAATGTGAGCGTAGATTTTTAAACACCGCAAACGAGATACGTGGTTTGGACTGAACCCAGAAGTCCGAGGCAACCATTGTTGAGACCATCAAACTCGAGTCGCCTGGCCGGAAATCAAACCCGGGACCTTCCGATCATAGAGCTAGCGCTACAACTACTACACCACAGGAGGCCGACGCCTATATATATGGCATGACACGGTTTCTTTTTTCTCAACTCGGTCCACTTATTTAAGTTTCATTTGTCTCCAGCGAGCGATTACTCGCACACCAACTTAGAAAACTCCTCTCTGCCTAAGTCGAGACGCGAACAAAAAGCGGATTTCACGATGAATAAAATGAAAGGAAAAACCTCACATGAATTTTCTTTTCAGGTCGGATTGGGACTCGTCGCCCGGCGGAAAATTGTTTCCATCCGCGGCGCGGAAAGCTCTTGAGAGCCTTATTGTATCTAACTCGGAATTAATCAACTTGTCTCTTTTATTCGATTTCTTCGACAAAGTCTTTGATGTGACAGCGGGTAAATTGAGGATATGCATGCGTTTAA
This sequence comes from Bemisia tabaci, assembly GCF_001854935.1. Lineage (NCBI taxonomy): Eukaryota > Metazoa > Arthropoda > Insecta > Hemiptera > Aleyrodidae > Bemisia > Bemisia tabaci. The sequence continues at coordinate 1,326,453 of NW_017556462.1, forward strand.
TCTATTTCTCCGCGCTCGTGCACGATGCGATCTCCTTCAGTGGCGTGGCGTGCTTTGCGATTTATCGATTGATCTACCATTTGAAACTATGGAAAAAGATCGATTAGCAGGGTGTTCGCAACCAACACCTTAATAATCGATTCTTTACCATAGCTTCAAATGGGGAAATATCGATTTACGGCAAAGCACGCCACCCCACTGATCTCCTTTTCTTTTTTCAAGGGACGTTCTCTTTAATTTTATATCCGTAATAACCTTAGCTTTGCCCGTCTTCACTAGAGGCTTCTCTACGTCACTGCAAGACGCGATTGGTGGACACAGCTCTGAGAGCAAATCTTTCATCACGATTTTTCTCCCTTTATCCTTTTTCGCCTTCTGCTTTAGAGTGTAAAATGAGACCACCAGAAAAACTAAAAATTCACATGCGGTTTTTTTTTTTTTTTTTTTTTGTCAAGCGAAATTTTATTCAGTAAGTACATATTTACAGAAATTGTAATGTGCGTATCTTATTACTAATTTGCTTAGGTGATGATAGATATAAGTTATATATGGTGATAATATAATGTGTATGATAATAAAAGAGACAAGTAAAGTAAGGAGATAGTTAATAAGATAATAGTATAAGTTTAGGAAATAGGGTCAAGAGTTTACTTCGCGAGACATGCCGGAATTACCATCTGGTATATCTTCGGCTGGGGGTGGGGGTTGGGTGTTGAGTAAAGGTTGATTCTGATAAAGAGGGGACTTTGTTGTTAGGATGTCTTTTGCGTATTTTTGAATTAGGTTCCAGTTTGTGGAACATTTTAAAATGGTTGTTTGGAAGTTTGAAGGGGTAAGAGTGGTGTCAAGTTCTAAGTCTACTAAGCGTTTCTTATTAATGAAATTCACATGCGTTGTAATGTAAGTTCCCTCCTCAAAATTTCACGTGAAATACGATTTGCGCGACGAACTTACCGAAATCAACTACCAAACATGATATCAAGGGTTTGGAGAATGGGAAACTAGACAAAGTACAAATTTAAGCGTTCTAATACATGTTTCCTCTTGAAATTTCCCGTAGAATACAATTTCAGCGACAAAAATTAGAGAAATTAACGCCAAACCATGATATCACGGGTTTGGATAGTGGACCATTAAATTAAGAACAAATTCAAGCGTTTTACTTACATTGTCCTTCAATACATGTTTCCTACTTCAAAATTTCACGCAGCACAAGATTTGTGCGACAAAAATTACTGAAGTAACACCTGACCAAGATATTGAGGTATTTACTCAACTTTGGTCTTGCGCTCTCAGATGAAGCAATAAGATTTTTGAGTGCAAATTCTCCATTGGGTCTATTTTTTTTTAAAAAAAAAGTACGCAATGAGCTGAATTTTCATTATATTATTTACAATTGTTTTCAATCATAGAGAAGAAGAGAATGACGTTAAAAACAATGTTTGGCTCTTGCACATTTTGGCAAGCTTAAGAAAGGAGCCAGCGGTGAAGATTGAGGGTGGGTTCGAGTCAGGGGGTAAATCGAGGCGAAAGGAACTCTCACCTTGTTATCAGCCCCAATTGTACATGTTTGTGCGGGAGCCAAGCCATAAGTCAGTTTCCTCGACCATTCATAATGACCTTTATTCTCGAGTGTTTGCTGAATCGTCCCTAATAACCCATTATTTATGTCGGCCCCAGCCCCACCGTTCATCCCCTGACGTTCCGACTGTTTTCGATGATTCCAGTTTCATAACTTTGCTCGAGTTTGGCAGAAAATAACCAGGTTTTGGGGGGAGCTAGACCACTTTGCGAACTTTAAAGCGTTTCGCGCCTCAGGTGCTATGCTTTACTCTTTTTAGGATATAAATATAATTAAAGTTTAAGATAAGAAGTCTTCGTAGCATTTCTTTCTTAGTCTTTGTGAAGAAGATTTTGGCGCGTATACCTCGTAAACCGCTTTTGCGATCGTTTCGACTAGAGTACCTTTATAGACAGAGTATGGCCATTTCTGTGCCGGTTTTTCATTGGTTGCGAGAAAATAGGCTGACACGATGTTCTTACGGCCGTAAATAAACAAACAAGATGGCTGTTACCAGCAAGCAAATTTGAGGTTATGCACATCTCACATCCTCCTGTGATAAAGGCGAAAGGCGATCCAACAGTGTTTTCGTGTGTTTTTCATGTGTTACTCGTAGATATGCGAGTTTAAATTGTTACTGCCGCATAATTGAAATTTTTGTCAAATTTTAGCATCTGATCAATATTACGGTGGGTCGCCATCTTGTTTGTTTATTTACGGCCGTAAGAGCATCATGAAGCCTAAAAACTTGTTGACCAATCAAAAAGTGGCACAGTTTTCCTGTAGTTAGAAGATACGAATGGCCATACTTTGTCTATAAAGGTACTCTAGTTTCGACCCCCTACTCGATACAATTTAACGAGTGCCTAAGTTGCTTACCGGAAAGTGACTGGCGGGCTCGTTCTGAATTTTTGAGAGCTTGTGAAAAAGTTACTAATGCTTTAATTTTTTAGGTTGGTGCATTTTCGATATCGTCTGCATTTTCTTACTGTAAATCCTAGAGATGAACGGGCTTCGTTATTTAGTTTCTTTTTGATACTTATAAAACCGTGGCCCGCTGATTAAAAATATGTATTTATAACAAAAGTAAACAATCAGGCTTCATGTGTTCACATATGGTGTCTGTTCAGAATATCGATATTAATATTCAGAATAATAGAAAGAAAATTTGAGGCAAGTACAAGAACAGAGCTTCTCTTTGCCAACTAAACAGTTGGATGTATCCACAATCGTAGAAACGTAAACGTGGGTATATCGACGGTGTAAGTTGGCAATCACATAACTCGTTTGTGGTGTCTGAAAATCTCCGTCTCTATGTTATTTTTGTCAAGGAGAACAAATTGACATCATTCCATGAAGTTTTTGCAGAATTTTCTTCGCACAGAGAAGAAAAATCAAGGCAATTTTAAAGAATTTCCGTTGAGTAGCTTTTCATTTAAAAATAAAAGTATGACAGGAAGTCTGCTACGTCGCAAACTGAGTTATGTGATTGCCGACTTACACCGTCGATATGTATTTTTGCACGTAGGATTGAATATTCATGTCAGGGAGTCGACATTTGGACTGCATTTTGCAATCTGGACCTATAAATTCCGGCTCGGTTTAAAAACAACGTATGTACCATTAGTTTCCCTATGCACATAAGTGTTTTTTCAAATGAGCCAGAATTTATAGGTCCAAATTGCAAAATGCAGTCCATTTATTGATTCGTTAGGTCACTTTTATACGGGAAATTGAAGGTTTTTTGGGACTAAAATTACTCATTCTAAACATTCACTCCTGCCACCCACCCTTTCATAGTTTTCTTCCGAAACGTGCGTCACACCTTACGACGGCCTTTCCTGAAGGACACTCTGAACGTATCCCTGTCAGAAGGAAAACGAATCACATAGCCGCTTTGACAGAGACGCATTAATCCCCGAATGAGGACGACCAAAAAATGACGGGGAACGATAAGGGGGCGAAAATTGCGTCGGGCATTTAGGCCATCCGTCACGTCGAGCGGGGGCCCGGGGGCAAGATTTGATGCAACGCGACGCGACCGCCGTGCGTGGGACCGCCGCGCCGCGCCACCCGCAGCGGGCCGTCCACCCCTGCCGGACTTACCGGGATGAACAGAGAGAAAATGCGAAAATTTTAAATTCCAAGGGCTGCATTTTAAAACCACCTGGTGTGACCCAAAGAAAAAAAAACAGCTAAAGAGGGAACTTTCCGAGCTCCCGCCTCCGATCAAGCTGAAATCTTTCGTACAGACTTTTTGCCTGAATTGAAAATCTCAGTTTGAAAAGGACCCAACACAGATTTCTTTCGATGTTCGGTTTTTTGCCTAGGAACACTCATTTTCTGGGTGTTACGCAGTTTTTATCATATTTCATTTCTCCGCAATGGGTCGTTTTAGAATCAAAGATTCAATTTATGGTGACCGTGTTTTTTTTTTGTTTTTTGTTTTTTTTTCCACGTTTGTGTAGATACACCCTAACAAAGTGTCGAACACTTGGGGGATGGCACATTGGAAATAACAAGATTTCGTAGACAAAATGTCCTCATCCCGATCAAAGGCGGCAGCTTGGAAAGTTTTTCTTGTAAGTCATGACCTTAGTCGCCCGGCCCTTTGTATGGGTCACTTGCGCTGGTAAAACCTGCGTTTTGATAGTCATAATTATAAAAAGTGACAGTTTTTTACGGTTTTGATTTTGACGGTCCTTCGTTGTAGAAATCCTTCGTAGTTACAACGAGACCATGCGCGGATTCCTTGAAAGTAGAGATTGATTAAGGAATGTTCATGAATATGGCTCTAAATGTATCGTTTGACAACGTCGGATATCATAGTCACAGCTCCAAATTCATCAAAAGTTTCCCAGCGGCCGCCCGTCGAGAAAATTGCATTTCTCGCGCAGTCGGCGAGATGTCTCATTTGGGTTTTAATTCGACCCTCCTTCCTCTTCTGTCTCTTACCCCTGACGCATTGTTGTCAAATTTCCTCCCCAAAAAGTTGAAAAAAAGGTCCCCAAAACCTACATTTGAGGAAATAGTAGTAAGTATCTTCAACGACAAGTTTTACCCATTTTATATAGCGTAACTCCAAAACCACGCGTTTCAATGGTCTTTAGACAATGTATGGGTCGCAGGCAATTAGCAATCGCCGGCAATTTGCAAGCGGTTCACACGTTGTTCCAATAAATCGCAATAATGCGCATCGGCATAATACAATTTTAAGCTTATGGTCTTCAAAAGTATGAGCTCAGCTTGAAGCGCCTTCATTTTTTGTGATACTCTACGCTTTGTCACTGTGTTAGTTTAGGTGCCTGTCCGATCTCAACCCCACTAATGTCACGGAGTTTACTGCACTCTCTTCTGAGTGTGCATAGTTCTGCCATGTTTTAAGGGTGGAAAAGTGCCTATTCACATTATAGACGCCATAATTAGCACTCTAATCTTGTTCTTTTATTTTTTAATTTTATAATTTTCTATATTTATCCACCACTGGCTTGTAAATTGCCGGCGACGTATGAATTGGATTACATCGTGTAATTATAGGAACTGAAATATCTGCCTCAGTGTAAAAACAACGTGTGTACCATTAGTTTCCCTACAGACATGTTGTCTTTACCGATGAACCGGAAACTGCAGTTCTATAGTATCATAATATTCATGAAAGTTTGCGGCAACGTTGCGTGTTTCCGGATTTTTTTCTATAAATATGTGGCTCAACACGACAGAGTTGTGTTAAAGATTCGCATGTATGACGGATAGGTTGTCACTGACAGTGATGTATGAGACTAAAATTTAAAGTGTACGTAGGGTAGGATACAAACCAATTAATCGAAAAAAGTCCAATCGGATGTTGTCAAGAACAAAAACTAAAATTAATGAAAATATACATTTCAGGCGTAAAACATGTTGTTCCATTCATGTCAGTAAATAATTAATCGATCAAAAGAGGAGATTAATTCACGAAGGAGATTGACAATTTACCCTATCGGCTAAACGGATGAAATACCTAAAGCCACATGCGAATATCAGATTTCACTGACTTCTTAATGTCATTGCTTTAGGATCTTTCAATCTCCTAATTATTATGATTTCTCATAACTGCTATATCCAGAGATTTGCCATCCCCATGTTCCGGATTTCCTGATTTTCGCACCTTGAAAAGGAGAATGGCAAATTTTTTCAGAAGTATGGTAAATTCTGAGGATCTGATCCCGAAATTGTTTGATCACAAAAAAATTCAAAGCTTTCAAACAAATAACGGATACGTTTTTGTTGTCACGGCTACAGAGAGGGTCAATCGACGAAATTGCTCAGCTGTATATACTATACATCCATTTAGGACGTACGTGCTACAGGTTTTTGAGAGTCTGCAAGTTATAATATCAAAATAATATCCGCATACACCTTCTAAGTTTAAAATCAAGAATCGTTCCTATCTAAAATGCTTAAGACAATGAGCTTCTCAACCTACTAACCTCAAAGCTGGATAATTTGATAGGTTTTTTGGCAAGCGTTTTTGAAAAGGAAAAGATTCCTAATTTTAAACTTAGGAGCGTGTGTAGGTATTATTTGATATTAAATGGAAGGTGTTCGGAAGCCTTAGACACGTATGTCCTAGAAATCCGATAAAAATTGACTTATTTACCGCTGAGGGCTTCTGTAGACTGGCCCTATTTTGTTGACTTTAACAACGCATCTAATAAGGGGGGAAGAAAAAGGCGATGGAATGATGCGAGTTAAGTGGGCAGGAGGTGATGATGGTGATGATCAAACAAAAAACGAAGTCGGGGTGGAGAATGCGGAGTACCCTTGTCTGTACGTTGTCAGATATCAGTTCTTTTCGACCTAAATTGGAACTGCTAACGACAACACAAGTGATTTTCTGCAGCATCAAGGTGAACTTAAAGAACACATCTCTCGATCAATTCACGGAAAAAACAAGTCAATTAGCATTTACCATACTCTGGTTAAAAAATGGCACAACAAGACAGAATAGTAACTTCCTCCAAAATTATTGTCATAATAAGGAAAAATCTTGTTACTTTCACGATAATTTTGATGAAAGTAAGTCAGGGTTCCCAGCGATCTGGAAAACCTGGAAAAGTCAGGGGAAAAAATGGCCTGGAAAACATGGAAAAGTCAGGGAATTTGCTCCAAAAGTCTGGTATTTTTTCAAGTACTGAGAAAAAAAATTAATAAGTAAACAAATAAAAATAAAAGAATTGTGTGTGTGTGTGTGTTACTACCAAACCAGCACATATTTTGTCGGCGTTTAGCCGAGGGTAAAACCCTCGTTTCCACCGTCCACCACGAGGAGGAACCGACATCAGACGGCAACGCTTCCACCGTCCAACTTACAACTCCCATGGCATTACGTTAATTTGAAATTCAAAATTTTGAAGAAATTTTGAAGAAATTTTAAAAGACAAAGGCATGGGGCTCATGCCTTTGTTTCACTCGAGATCGGATGCCCTATAGCCGGTCCGGACCGACCAGTTTCCTCCTTAAGATCTCTTCTCCGTTCTGCTTTTTTCACACGGATTCCCGCGCGAACGAAGCACAACGGATCTACTCAGTTCCTACGAGATCAGAGGTTTAGTC
>NW_017556462.1:1334385-1376467 GCF_001854935.1 Bemisia tabaci
GTCAGAGACCCGTCCCAGGTCCACCACGAGGAGGCTCCGGCACCAGACCCTTTTCTCTCTCTTCTCACGTTTCCTCTCGCTTTTCCTCTCGATTTTCTTCTCACTTTTCTTCTCCCTTTTCCTCTCGCTTTTCCTCTCGCTTTCCTTCTCGCTTTCCTTCTCGCTTTCCTTCTCAATTTCCTTCTCGCTTTCCTTCTCGCTTTCCCTCTCAATTTCCTTCTCACTTTCCTTCTCGCGCTTTCCTTCTCAATTTCCTTCTCAATTTCCCTCTCACTGTTTTACTGTGTGCTTTCACTGTTTTATTCTCTTTTATGTTCTCTCTATTCTTCTCTTCTTCATCTCCCATGTCTCTTCTTTTCCCTCCTCTCTTCTCTCTTTTCTTCCTGTTCTTTCTTTTATCTTCTTCTTCCTCCTCCTTCTATTCTTCTCCCTCTCCTCAAACTTTGATTTTACCCTATACGAAGAGGTTCTTTCACGAATGAGCCGTAAATAGTAGTTTTTTTATCGAAGAATATCGTATATTTGATCCCCAGGGAATCTAGTAGCCAGTAATAGACTTCTGACAGTGCTTCAGAAGACAAACGCACACTCCGTCACCGAGACAGAGAATTGACGAAGGAAGTGATTCGGTCACTTCATTCGAAGTTAGGAAAAGTCTCAAAATGGTGAGCAATAGAAAAATGTTGAACATCTTATTTATAATCAAGAATCTCATTCCTAGACAAAAGTCCTGAGGACAGAAGAACTTGCGATCCCAGTGGCGTGGCGTGAATTGCGATATATCGATTGTTATGTAATTTAAATCCATGGTAAAAAATCAATTATTAAGGTGTTCGCTACGGACACCCTGTTTATCGATCCTTTTCCATAGGTTTAAATGGCCGATAAATCGATATATCGCAAAGCGCGCCACGCCACTGCACGAGCCGTCCATTTTTCATCATTTATTCCGGTAGAAATAACGTTGAATCAATAAGAAACTCAATGAGACACAACTACACCGAAACACACTCGTTCATCTTATGTATGAACTGATATTAATCAAAATTAATCATTTATTGTCTCAAACTGTGTTTTTTGCTAAGTCCTGACGACGGCTGAGGCCGAAAAGCTTCGACTATTAAGTTCCTGAATTTAAAGTTAACGTGAGTTAACAGTTTATTTTAACCCATAGCACTGGCTACCCAACAAACCAAAAATTACACAAAAACTATTACCATAATGTTGTAAATCAACACTTTCAATACAAATTGTCATTGAAAGAGCCAAATTGACCAAGACTGATTATAAATATTAGTCGTAAAACAGTAACCTCAGCCGGAATTTTTTTCGTTTTGCAAAACAACCTCTAGTATAGCAATAATGAAAGTTTTTGCGGTTCTTTTGCCTCGGCACAGTAAAACTAAACTTAAGAGAGCTCATCCTTTCCCGCATGAAAGAACGTAACTTCATTTCAATGTTGCCTAATGTCCCCTCGCAAATTGCATATTAAGTAGGAGTATCTTGAATTTTCCTAACTGGAAATTTCATTGATAATTTTCTCCGAGATTCCATGCAAAATTAAAATAAAAATTACACAGGCACATTTTCATTAATTTGTTTTACAAAGTTGTGCCTGAAAATTGCACAGGCATAATTTTGTAAAATAAATTAATTGTTTGAGTCAATTTGGTGACCTCGGAATGGAGTTACATTCCTTCGTACGGGAGACAAGTTTTACATTTAAACGTCTGGTCAGTTCTACTTATATGTGACAGACGAGGGTTAAATGTACTACATTTTGCAATTAGGAACTAAAATTTCTGGCTCATCCTTAAAAACACTTTTGTGCATCGGGAAACTAATGGCTCATAAGTTATTTCTAAACTGAGTCAGAAATTATAGTTCCCAATTGCAAAATGTGGTCCAAATGAGTTTGGAGGCTATTGGAGCGGAGGAAAACTTATTATTCATGTGGAAGCTACCTTTCATAACAATATGCCGGGCCCTTTTTACCAGTGACCAGATCTGTAAGAGGAGACCTATGTTTCTGGGGAAAAAATTCCTTTACTCAGGAAATTTGATCCTAAATCTCAAAAACTGTCGTGAAGCTTGAAGACAAAAATTCCTAGGTTGTAGAAAAATGTTGTTCATGTGTTCGCAAAAAGTTAAGAACAATTCTCTTCCGGAGGAGAAGATCTTTTTACACAGATCCACACACACATGGACTGCATTTTGCAATTGAGCACTATTGTGTATCAAGTTTAGAAACAACGTAAGTACCTATAGTATCATGTGCACGTAAGTGTTTTTATAGATGAGCCAGAAATTGTAGCTCCGAATTGCAAAATTTAGTTCAAATTAAGTAACGTTGACTCAGACCGCTCTCGATGCGGCGCTCTCTGCTCAATCTTCACCAGATTGAAGGCAAGAAGGAAGTATAGCAGTCGATAACCTGACAAGGTTTAACAGTTAATTTCCACCTCGACGCACTTTTAGACCCCGGCTCGTCAAAAATTCTTCCAAAGACACGAGGCATTTTGGAAATTCATGAATTATCATCCAAAATTGTTACATATTGTTACTTAGCTCTATGATGACCCATGTCTCCAGTAAAAATCTTGGCTTGAAGATACGTCTGGTTTTAGAAATACAGCGTTGACAAGTTTCCATATTTAAGCGTTAAAGATTATCGTATTATCAAGTATCTTACTTTCTGTAAACAACTGTCATTGGATGTTTCATGATATTTTAAGACATTTTATCAATAGTCAGTGTACATTTTTCTAAAAAAATACGTCAATAATAAATAATTTTTCTACGTTAATGCTGTTAATTCTGTTGATGCAACGTTGCAAACTTGACATCACAGACCTATAAAAATGCTCATTTTGTTCCGTTTTTGAATTAACAAACGAACTTATTGACCACCTAAAGGTATGATAATGTGGTTTAGCTGAAATTCTATGATAAGATTATTCTTGTGTAAAAGTTTTACCGCGAGTGTAAGTATAGATTTAACGATACAGCGTTGCAAAGTTTATGTATGAGCTTCAAAAATGTTTTTTTTTTTAAGTTAAGTGTTCGTTTGTTTTTTTTGTTTTTTTTGTTTTTTTCTATGAAATAAACCACTCACGTTATCTGCAGATGTAAGATTGATTTGTAGTGATACAGCGTTGCCAAGCTTACAATTTTGAACTCAAGGAAGTATGATTTTTTTTAAAATTTTCTTTCCAGTTCAAGATAAAATCAATGGGTATCATCCCTCATATCAAGCCAAAATATCAAGGTCTGATGTCTGTTCCAAGTGACAATTGGTTTTTGCAATAATACTTTCGCCAAGTTTATTCACAATTCTCTCCAAGCAATAAATAATAGACGATTTTAAAACAAAGATGCTTCCAGTAGTTATTTGATTTTGCCTATTTTTTTATTTACATTGACATTTTTTTCTTTCAATTTTATCTGACTTTCTACCGTACATGATTTTTCATTTTTTTTTTATTTTTGTATTTTTTATAGTTTTTTATCTTCTTCCTTCAAAAAATGTTATTCATGTGATGCTTCAGTATCAGTCCTGTCTTGCCTTCAAATCTATAGAAAACGCCTCAACATGATGCCAATTTTAAACTTTCACCCTCCAAAAGTCATATTTAAATAATTTTAAAATTCTCTTTTAAGGAGGCGTCTGGGTTTTTCATACATTAACGCAACAGTGATTTAAATATTCTATTTAGGTTTAAAATTATATTTTATTGTTTTGTTGGTGTATTTATTATTTTTCGTTCATTTAATTTACTTTGCATTTTTTTTTNTTTTTTTTTTTTTTTGCATTTTTTTTTTTTATTTCTTTCTTTAATATTTTCAAAATCTTCCATCTTACGTTCAACATACTCAGTTTTTTAAGGCATAATGAATGTATCGTCTATATCAAGATTTATCCCTACTTAAAAAAACCCAAACGCCTCCATATTCTATGTTAGTTTCTTCATTACACCTAGAAAAGGTTGAATTTGCAACTAAGTCTAGGCAGAATATTTCAGATCTTGAAAGCAACGCTGATGCTGAAGCACCCATTGTATTCCAAAAATCCTCTGGAATTACATTTAAAAGTAAAATAACTATTGGAAGTATCCTTATTTTGAACTAATTTTATACAATCGAATGTTAAAAGAAAAGCAGATAAAATATGCAACGATGTTATTTTAATGCAATTGTCACTCAGGATCAACATAAAGCCTCCACATTTCGCTTCACACTATTAACCATTAACTCATATTGTATCTTGTCTCCAATACAATAACAAGAAAAAGTAGACATTTTCATCGATGAAAGATGTAAACTTTGCAACGCTGTATTGTCCAAAATTATCGTATACTGATTAAATCTATGCTATACGTCTAAACTTTGCAACGCTGCATTGCCTAAAATTATCGTAAACTGATGTAAATTTTACTATGAGTCTGCGAGTATCTCTAATTGTATATTTTATGTCTCAAATACTGCTACAATATACAAAACTATAAAAAATGGGTATTTTTAAATGGTAAGAATGTAATTTTTGCAAAGTTGTACTGCTATTAACGACTCATCCACAATTTGAAACTTTTACTACGGACTTTCTTATAATTTTTCAGTTACGCGTCATGTTTACTTGAAACCTACATTACTTGTTACTTACATTACTTTGAAATTGGCTTTTGGAAGAAATTCTTCAAAAACATGAAGATTTTTAAGACTCAAACATGCAAACTTTGCAACGCTGTAGCTCCAAAACCAATGGCGTGGCGTGAATTGCGATATATCGATTGTCATGCCATTTAAACCTATGAAAAAGGATCAATAGACAGGGTGTTCGCAGCGTCGATTCTTTACCATAGCTTTAAATGGCATGAGAATCGATACATCGCAATTCACGCCACGCCACTGTCCAAAACCAAACGTATCCGTGAGCTAAAATTTTTACCGGAGGCTCGTCTCATCATAAGGTTTCATTTCGGTCACGTACGAATGAAATCCCCGGGTTTCAAAAAAGGTCGCTCCTCTGACATAAGGACGTATCTCACTTTCCACATGAACCGCAGAAAGCACGGATTTGAATGTGACCCAGGGCTCACGAGGAAATTGAGATTCGCCCTTTCGTCAGAGGAGCGACGAAACGAAACGAGGCTTTTTACTCTATATTTTCCTCCCTCAATTGGACTGCCTTTTGCAATTTGGAACTATAAATTCTCGCCCGGTTTAAAAAAAACGCACGTGTCATTAATATCCCTATACACATAAGTGTTTTTTTTCAGATGAGCCAGAATTTATAGTTCCAAATTGCAAAATGCAGTCCAATTCGTCGTTACCTCCCAAGAAAGATCATAACTACATTTGGATTACATTTTGCAATAAGGAACCACTATTTCTGACTCTTCCATAAAACCACCGTTCTGCACGGGGAAACCAATGGCATATACTTACGTTGTTTCTAAAATGAGCCAGAAATAGTGGTACCTTTTTGCAAAATGTGGTCCATTTCATTGTTGCCAGATTTCGCCTCGTAAATTTGAATTTGTAAAGGAAAATGTTAGGTATTAATTGTACATTTCACTGATTTTTCCGCTGATCTCATGGAAAACGAAAATAAATTTTGGATAAAGATTTCGCTTTCTCGTGTTTGTGAAAAATTGAATTCTTTGAATCAATTTGACAACCTTGGAATGGAGTTACGTTTCTTCGTCCGGGAAATGACAAAAAATGAAGCTGAATCCTGTCGTAGCGAATTCAGTGAATAGTTTATTCTGCAGAATCTTGGAAAAATAAGACAGTTTCAAGGCATTATGTTCCGTAGTTCTGCAGTATTACAGAAACAGAACATCAGGAAAAACTGGACCGCTTTAAACAGAAAGGAACCAAGCCACATCAGCTATTGCCAAATTTAACAGAGGAATTTGATTTTTTACGAGAGAACGTTTGTGCGGATTCCTTTGAAAATTTTAAGGAATTTGCTTTGTATTATGGAGAAAATTTATAGAAATTTGCACAAAAATCCGCACAACCTTTTTTCATGTAAAAATTAAATTGCCCGATGAAATTTGGCAATAGCTGATGTGCTTGGTTCCTTTCTGTTTAACGCGGTACAACTAGGCACCGTCAAATGCAGTTAAGTTGATTCTACCTAAAATCGCCTATACTGATGACAGCGGCGATGATTAGCGTTTAGGAAGAATGAGGGGCTTGTAGGACAAAGCGCGTAAGTGCAGTTTTTGCTACCTCGAGAAATATGTGTTTAAAGTCTCGAAATTACATGGAACCTTACGGCGGAATGAAAGTTCAAACTGACTTTTTGAAACTTAAAAATTGAAATTTGAGAGGGAATTTGTCACAAAATATGCACTAAGACTATAAGTACTACATTACTTTTATAAGACGCACTACTTTTTTTATAGTTTTACTTGAAATCATTAAAATCTCAACTTTTTCAAAATTTGCACTTACGCGCCTTGTCCTCCAAGCCCCTCAAATATTTTAGCAGCCCATTCCAAAAATTGAAATTATTGACGGTAATCGATTCATTAGAAGTTGAGGTGATTTGATAGACTTAATTATATGTGTCAGAGCGACGTGCGATATATCGCATCGATTTGTTCGATAATTTGAGCTACTTGTCATTTGTTTCGAATTTTGAGATCGCACTTCTGTTGTCATGAGACTGAAGAATTCGTGTTCCAAATTTGACAAAGAAATTCAACGTAATGAAGACGTAGTTTTTTTAGGGGAAAAATATCGCATTCGATACTGATATCGAAACTGCACTCAAATGCGATATTTTTCCTCTGAAAAAATCACGCCTTTACTACGTTTAATTTCTTGATCGTCCATAAATGGACGCATATTTTGTGTCAGAACGACTTGCGGTATATCGCGTCGATTAGTTTCATTTTTTCAGCTACTCGTCATTTTTATCGAATTTTGAGATCTCAATTCTGTTTTTAAGAGACTAAAGAATTCACCTATTAAATCTTGATTAACAAATTCATCGTAATAAAGTCGGTGTTTTTTTTTTAGACAAAATATCGCATTCGATTGCAGTATTTTTCCTCTATTTTCTTCGCGCCTTTAATACGTTGAATTTATTCATCAAAATTGGTAAGTGAATTCTTTAGTCTCCTGACAATAGAATTGCGATCTCAAAATTCGAGAAAAATGACGAGTCGCCGGAAAAGTGGAACCAATCGACGCGGTATATCGCATACCGTTCTGTCACAAAATATAGCATTCATCGAATCACCTTAATATTCGAAATAGAAGGAAGCTTGAAAGATCTTACCATGAAGAAGTGATGATCTGCAAGGTCAGGAACAGCTCTGATGCAGGGTGAAGACTTCCATCCTAGTTCATCGCCTCCACGAATGTTGGCGAAACGAGAAAAAAATTGACTGCAAAGAAAAAAATTAAAACCTTTTAGTTATAAATTTAACGTATCACATTGTTGCACATTGTCTATTATATGGAACCTCTTAACGAATAAATTGAAATAATGTTGAAAATAATGGAATAAAACTGCAATTTTTACCACAAAATTACAATATTCTCACATAATTTAGTTAATAATAATCAATTTTTAACGATTAAACACTTTCATATCGACGACCTAAGGTGATTCGATGGACGCCATATTTTGTGTCAGAACGGCATGCGATATAACGCATCAATTGGTTCCACTTTTTCAGCTACTCGTCATTTTTCTCCAATTTTGAGATCGCAATTCTGTTGTCAGGAGACTAAAGCACTCACTTATCAATTTTAACAAAGAAATTCAACGTAATAAAGATGTGGTTTTTTCAGAGAAAACATCGCATTCGATACTGATATCGAAACTGCCCCCGAATGTGATATTTTCTCTCTAAAAAAAACACGCCTTTATTGCGTTGAATTTCTTTGTTAAAATTGGTAAGTGAGTGCTTTAGTCTCCTGACAACAGTATTGCGATCTCAAAATTGGAGAAAAATTACGAATAGCTGAAAAAGTGGAACCAATTGATGCGATTTATCGCATGCCGTTCTGACACAAAATATGGCGTCCATCGAATCACCTTAAGTGTAGAACCACGCGTTTTTGTCTGCTATTCAACAGATTTTCTGTCATACTTCATTTTTTCTCGGGGAGACTGTTCTACCTAAATTCTTTAAAACTTCCGTGATCTTTCTTCTCTGTATGCAGAATACTTTGTATTAATTTCAAGCCATGAGTTTGCTTGTTTCTCCTGAACAAATTAAACAAAGGTGGAAATTTTATGACACCACAATAGAAATGTATGATTTTTCACTTCGGCCATCGATTTATGAAGAAGTTAGGTAATTCGCAACTGCAAAAAATTCCAACACATTTCAATACGCAGAATAACCTCGATAACTCGACTGATTGTGAAAAAAATCTCGAGAAAATCGAAAGATTATCGCCCACAGGGATTCCCAAATTAAATATCGATGGCCGAAGTGCGAAATCACCTATCTTTGTCTGCGACGTCCCGGACTTCCTGTTACACTTTATTTTTTCTTGATAAAACTAGTCAACTTATTCCTTGAAAACTACCTCGATTTTTCCTCTCTTTTAGCAAAATATTCACTGGAAAGAAAACACTTTGGATCTAGAGTCGAGACTCTTAAAAACATCGACAAGAAAAAGTACTCTTGATTCAATCAGAATCTAGCTTAAATCAAGAACCAAGCCTCTTAATTTAAGTGGATTTCTTTTGACCCAAGCATAAATCCGATTGAATCAAGAGTATTTTTTTTTTGTCGATGTTTTCAAGAGTCTGGACTCTAGATCCAATGTGTTTTTTTCAGTGTTCTGTAAAGATATCAAGCCAAACAGTCGACTTAATTTTCCTCGAAAAATAAAATGGTAGCATACAATTTACTGGAAATACGTGGTTTCACACTTAAGTCACCGATATTAAATGTAACTACACTTCTTTCGTAAAAAAAAAGAAGAAAAGAGAAAAAAAAAACATTTTGTCGATTACATCAAGCGACTTACCGAATCAACGCCGAGGAATACACGTGAGCAAAATGACTTCCGAAACGATATCCTCAAATCAAACTTCATAGAAATATCACTGAAAAATCACTACCGAAAATTCGCGCAATGACAACCGACACAAGTGACGAATAGTAACTCCACTTAATGTACAACACAGCAAACTATTACACTGGACAGAAAAAGAAGAGGCGTGCTGACGGAAACTTTCGGCGGATAGAAAACTTGTGGAAAGTAAGGCTGTTCAACTATTCACTGCACCTTCTACATTCATGAAATGAATCACTGAGAAAAATTTTAATAATGAAGTACCGAACACGAAACGAAAGTACTGCACACGAAACTACGCTGATGGTAATGCACTTGAATCACACGACTATCACACGCGGTCCCAAGATGAATATATTTCCGATAAAATATACTTCCGATTGATTATCCTCTACGCTCAAGCTCAACCCCTACGGCTGCGCGACTTCGACTGACCAAAGTACCAAAAGTCCCGAGCCCTCGAGGTCGCCAACGTTTTCCTTGTTCTTCTCGAAAACAAAAGAGTGGCTTCAATTTCCAAAATATCCCTACATTTCGGGTTTCCCAGGTGAAAGGTCAGTGCAAGCTCACAAAAGAAAATGTCTTCATTGAACTGAAAACTAATTGGATGTATTTCTATCAAACGGCACTTTGTGCGTTAAGACATTAGCCCTGAGACCCATACGAATATGCCCATAACAGGGCTCACGTCATAATGCACATAATTCCGTTTGATAGAAATACGTCCAATTATTACACTAATTAATGAGGGTACTTGGATTTCCCGGATTAATTCATCTCTCACTTTTCACAACTTTCCTTTTTTTGCTGGAAAGTAGTGATGGTTCGTCCATGAATCACTTAACCCGGTTTTCCCGACCTTTGACCTCTCCTCCCTTTGTCCAAAATGTCACTTACCTCCAGACACCCCCCTCCCCCTCCCCCCGAAAAATTTTGTCATTTCAATCGTGCCTTCTTTTTTTGCTTAGGTGTGGGTCGTCACGAACCCTTGCCACAGGCGTATATACATATGAATTCAAGTGTTTAAATGACTCAGAAACAACATAAATCACATAGGAAAAATCTAGAATCCACTCCTTCAAGGCATTTCTTGATTGTAATGGGCTCGGCTTGAATTCTGCCGTGCTAAGGAAGAACGCTGCACGAAAATTCGAGAGTTGCCAAGTTTCCCTTGATAAAGCATGTATTTTTTAAGACATTTATGCATATTTTTCCTTTAAAATTTCAGATATTTACATTAAATTGCGTGCAAAATCGTCTGAAAATTTCGGGGGAAAATATTCACAATTTTCCCGGTAAATGGTTCAGTTGCGTTGGTCACAAAATCGTGGTTTTATGCTTAAATTCTTGTGGGTCAGCTAAAAATAATAAGATCCGTCCAAACAGCAACTTTCTACGTTCAATATTAACAGAGAGTAGCCCTTTGAAAAGACAGGTATTTGATGTCATCCATCGCGGTGGTGACACCCTTGGTTTTTTCACCTTGCTTTCATCCAAGTATCACGCTGAGTAACCAGTGCATCACTGACTGATAAAAGCGAGGTGAAAGAAAACAAGGGTATCACCACCGCGGTGGATGACGTCAAAATCCGGCTTTTTAAAAGGCGATATCTCGGCTAATATTGAACGTAGAGAGTTTGGATGGTATTATTTTTAGCTGATCTACAAGAATGAAGCATCGAAACACGATTCTGTGACCATCGCAACTCTGCCGTGCTTAGGAAGAACGCCTCGCATGAACATTCAGGCGTTGCCAAATTTCTTACGGCAAATCACCAGTTTTCTGGAAAATTCGTAAAGATTTTCCTTCCGATTTTCCCGATAATTTTATTCCCTTTTATCTGTTTTGTTTCCCGTTTTGGAGGATAATTTCATAGTGATAAAGAAAGAAGACTTCTTTTTTCGGAATTTCCTCCGATTTTCAACATTTTTTGCGAAATTTTCCCTGAAAATTTTGAAAATCAATAACGGTTTTGTCTCTTTAATGAACGATAGGAACAGAAGGTATTTAGAAGCATATGTCCATATCCAAAGTGCGAAACCTTCGTATATCCTTTGCGGTGTTTCAAAATTTCCGCTACTTTTTTTATTTTTCCGAAAAGAAGCAAGCATTTTTAAAGGCTGAAATGCGCACAGAATATTATACTGGAGAAGAATAATTGAAAAAGTTTTTAAGAAATAACGTAGAACAGTCTGAAGGAAAAAGAAACCACGAAAGGAAGATTGCAACGTCGCATACGGAGATACCTGGTTTCGCAGTTTAGCCATCGATTTATATTTTGGCAAGTTTCAATTGGATATGTGTTTTTTTACCTTTAAAAATCCTTGTCAATTTTACTTTTCCAATTTGCCATCTCTCCTGTATCCTCTCTAATAAACCATAGCAAAATAAATTAACCTTGAGAAAAATGGCTCCCTTCGAAAATTGCCTCTAAGAAGCACGGTACCGTCTCTGTATTGTCTTTCTAAGAAAATAACTTTCTTTCAAGAAAGAATGCCGCAAGGACCCTTATACGTTGCCACATTTCCTTTGATAAAACACAAATTTTCCGGAAGAATACAAATCTTCAGGAGAAACACAAATTTTCAAGAAAAACACAAATCTTCAGAAAAAACACATTTCCTGGAAATCTTGTGGAAATTTTTCATTCAACATTTCAGAGACATGTCTTTGCGATTTGGTCTAAGTTATACGAAATCCGTAAAAAGAAATATTTGTATTTTTTCTAAAAATTAAACATTTTAAGACAGGTAAATTTGCCATCGCACGAATGATCATGCGGCTGTTTTCCGTAGAACCGTCTTGTATGTAGTACCGTGCTGAAGAAGAGCGACTTATGTTGCCGCATTTATTTCGATGAAATGACGCTATTAGTTAACCCTTTGACTCCTGACTCATATTTTCACGCAGTGCTCCCCCACTCTAAGTTAGGAATTGAAAATCATGCAAAAATGACCGTGTTTAGTTTTTTTTTAATTTTATTAAAGAGCGTGAAATCTTGTGTGTTTATCAAACAGTGTGTGGGGTGTGTTTTGTGTGATTTTGTGTGTTTTGTGTGTGTTGTGTGTTGGGGTGATTTTGTGTGTTTTGTGTGTGTTGTGTGTTAGGGTGATTTTGTGTGTTTTGTGTGTGTTGTGTGTTAGGGTGATTTTGTGTGTTTTGTGTGTGTTGTGTGTTAGGGTGATTTTGTGTGTTTTGTGTGTGTTGTGTGATTTTGTGTGTTTTGTGTGTTGTGTTAGTCACGAAAAGTGAATTAGCAGCACCCATTTTTTTTCCCCCCAAATAAAATACACCAATAATGTAGCTTTTTGAAGTTCCAAGACGAAAATTCTTGTCCCTAAGAGTCAAAAGGTTAATGCTTTGAACGTGTCAGACAGGTCAAAATAAAATACAAGAAGAATTCTTTGAAAAATTGGAAAAGCAAAAAAAAAACGAGTTTCCCAGACAATTTGTATTTGTATGGAAGATATTGCAACGTCCAAGCGTTCGAACGGTGTTTTTCCCTGCCGAGGGCGCCGCGTACACGGTAATTTATTTTAATATTTCAATAAACACTTTTCGTTCGGCAATGCCCTTCAATCTAGGAATCGTCATTTTGTCTACCAAAAATAATAGGCGCTATGGATGAAAAACAGTTGATCCTAGCGTTGCTGGTACCCGGAGCTAAAATCTGAGTACCCGCTTTATCAAACAAAAGGCCAAGTCAGGGAATTATGAAAAGTACCCCGACAGCTTACCGACGGAAAAAGGAAATGCTCAGAAACGGGGNGGGGGGGGCAGGAAGGCGGGCACCGGAATTCGAAGATGGAAACTCGGGGGGATAGAATAACATTCCGGAACTTCAGATTTCGCTTCTTCTTCCGAGGTTTTTCCGGGATCCGAGCGCGTTTCGGCTGAGAAGGCACCAGCGTTGACGGGTTTGTGGAGGAGTTTACACTCAAAAGCATGGATCATATTCGATAGATGAAACAGGCGTTCGGTAACTGAAATTGAATGGATACTAATTGGTTCAATATGTAAACATGGCCTCAAAGAGCTCGAGTAATCTGTGGTAACGGGTTTTTGTGATAGATGTTTGATTCTTATGAGCACTACATAGCAATGAGAAGTGAAATTGTCTGGAATGGAGAATTTGCAATCCAAAATTGGATGTATTTCTATCAAACGGAGCTATGTGCATTATGACGTGAGCCCTGTTATGCACATATGCTTATGGGCCTCAGGGCTCATGTCTTAATGCACATAGTTCTGTTTGGCAGAAATACGTCCAATTGTATTGCTTCATCTGAGAGTGCGTCATGAGCTGAGTTCGCAGTATTCTTCATAATTTTTCTCTGACATGGAAAATATTGTAAAAATAGATTTAAAACTGAGAAAATTTGCCGCCTTATGACGTCATCTGGCGGCATTTTCCATTTAAACACACTGTTTTAGCAAATTAGGTTATTTTGTCATATTTTCTCCAATAATTGTCCAATTTAGAAACCAAGGATATCCTCGTACTTAATTTTCCTAGCAGTGCCATTTCAAAGAAGAAATTCACAAAATTTAAGACACCTGCAAATTCTCTATTTCCTCTTTTCCAGCTTTTCTACCTTAAATCCGAAAATTCTAGTCTTGTTTATTGTTACTATTATAAAAAATACTGATGATTTGTTATCTAGAATCAGAGACATATTTATGTTTCTCTTTTCTGTTGACTTAATATTTTATTCAATTATAACACGACTGTTATATTCTTCTTTGCAACAATGGTAGCTATAATTCTAACCAAGAGTAACCGCGGTTGTAAATATAATCATGATCTTTATAATAAGTCATCTTCTATTATTTTGAACCAAACTATACACCGAACCACTATCGAATGCGATCCATGGCTAAATATAGAACCTATAGCAGGACGATCTCAAATTGAAGCGCCTTCATTTTGCCGGGATACGCCACGCTTCGTTGCGAGTCCACCTCGACAATTCGTCAACTTCTGGCCGAAGTATCTCAAGCACCTTGCGGAGTTTCAAAATTTCCACCGCCATTTTATCTCTTTACAGAAAAATTGTTGGTTGAATCTGTTTAAAAAATGTCATTGAATTTTTTCGGCAGCATAAAGAAAATTCAGTGATATTTTTGGACAGCTTCCTGTAACTCTTTCTCCATAAGAAAATAAAACGGCGGCGAAAATTTTGAAACGTCGCATGGCGCTTGTGACATTTCAGCCGGAAGATGACGAATTACTCTGTCGTGCCGAGGAAAAACGCCGTATGAACATTCGAAAGTCGCCAAATATCCTTCGATAAAATGTTTATTTTTGAGGAAAGCTACGAATATTTATCTTTGAAATGAGCCTGTTGCAAACTTTTGCTAGAGCAAAAATAAGAGTTGTTTCCTGCAGATAATGCCTCAAAAATCACGATGAGCGCATCGGCAAAGTCTGAAATGCACTCATAACTTCACAATCTGCGTAAGAAATTTGCGTTTTTTTAAGCTTCCCGCTTCAAAAACGATACTACGGCACAGGTGAACATTTTGTAAGAGGAGTCATTCCATCGTCGGCAATAATCATCATGGCCGACGCCAATCCGCCAAAACACGTTTGATGGGACGAGATAATACCTGAACTGGATTAGACCTGATAACAATCGGTGTGTTAACGTTCATATTTTCCACGCCCTAATTGATTGACCTTGAACTCTCCTTGAATTACGCGCGGAACTGCGTGCAAGCGTCGGCCATGATGAATATCGCCGACGATGGAGCGACTCCTTTAACAAAATGTTCACCTGTGCCGTAGTATCGTTTTTGAAGCGGGAAGCTTAAAAAAACGCAAATTTCTTACGCAGATTGTGAAGTTATGAGTGCATTTCAGACTTTTCTGATGCGCTCATCGTGATTTTTGAGGCATTATCTACAAGAAACAACTCTTATTTTTGCTTTAGCAAAAGTTTGCAACAGGCCCATTTTCAGACGCTCTAAGAGATATCGGGAACAAAGTTGTATGAAAAATTTGAAGAAAAATACTGACAGATTTTCGCAAGAATTCGAAAACATGTTGAGTTTGTCTCTAATTTAGACCTTGTCTTGTTGCCCATTCTGCCGTGCCAAGGAAGAACGCCGTATGAACATTCGAGAGTTACCAAATTTCCTTCGATAAAATGTTTATTTTTTAGGGAAGCCACGAATTTCCCTTTATATATGTATTTTCAGAATCTTCAGGTAAAATTGAGAACTAAACTATCTGAAAAATTGGGAGGAGAATATACATCAATTTATCAGGAAATTTTCATTTTATCAAAGTAAATTTTGCAACGCCAGAAGGTTCATACGGCGTTTTCCCTTAGCAGGGGAGTATTGGAGGCTGGAAACGGAGAATTTTCGCACGAGCCGGCTCTGGGGTCGCCGCAGCCTCTTCGGGGCACCGCAAACCGCGACTGCTGAAGCCGGGGCCGGAATGAATGCTTATTCAAATCTCTTCGGCGCTTTTTTCCTCTCAATCTTTCCCGCTTTGTTTCCGTTTTGTTTCGCGCGGCTGCGGTCGCGCCGCGCCGGCTCCGGCTCCGGGCGGAAAAAAAGTGTGTACTACAAAATATGTTTTGTTATTCTTCACTCCACTGCACCTCCCCCTCCCGTCCTTTGAGTCGGCGTGGCGAGGCCCGAGAGGGGAGGGGGAGGGGGGGGTAACTGCACGGTTGAGCTTACATGTACCGCCCGCGGAGCGGCCTCCTAGTTTCGATTGTCTTTGTCCTCCCCGATTCGCAATCCGCGGAATTTTTACCTAGTAACTTTATAGAATTTCCATGTTTTATTTACTTACGCACGGGAATTAGAAGAAGAAATAAACGGGAAAGCTCTAATGCGTTCGTATTAGAGAGGCGTTCAGCTGCTTTTTATGTAGGCGCGTTTCTAAGTTTCCCGAAAAAGATGAGCCTTGTTGAAATGAGAGAACTCGCTCAACA
This sequence comes from Bemisia tabaci, assembly GCF_001854935.1. Lineage (NCBI taxonomy): Eukaryota > Metazoa > Arthropoda > Insecta > Hemiptera > Aleyrodidae > Bemisia > Bemisia tabaci. The sequence continues at coordinate 1,350,391 of NW_017556462.1, forward strand.
AAATTTCAACTATCAATCTTGAGGAAACTAGCCTACGGCTAAAAAAAATAAATATTAGAAAACCGAGGATCGTCCTTCTTCGACATCAGAAGCGTTGAATAATGGCACCACAGATTAATCTATTCTAAATATGGTATAGGCCCATCTCTACCATCTTGTTGAGCTGGTGCGGCATTTGAACGCAGTGCCACTGTACTAGAATTCCAGAGTGAGGTTGAAATCAAAGAGCGCTATCGATTAACTAAGCGCTTAAAAAGGGTAGTAAGAGGTTGAGAATACGAGAAAATAAATGAACAGGGAGAAAAAAGGAAACCGAGAGGGAAAATGAAACAAAAGGAAGAAAAAGGAAGTGGGAAAAAGGAGAGAGGAAATGACGGAAGAAGTAGAAAAAGGGGAAATGAAGGATGTCCAAAAAGGTATCAGTGAAGGGAAAAAAAGCGAGCAAAAGGGAGTTATGAGAGGAAAGGGGCAGAGGGGGAGCGAGGGAGGAAGCAAAAAGAGATTATGGGAAAAAGCAGGAAAAAGGGAAATAAAGAAAGTATTAGTTCAAATAAGAGAGAGGATGGAAGAAAAAATAATTTCAAATGTAAACTCAAAAGAATGAGTGTGACTTTCTGGAGACGCACTTCTAGCATCTAGTAGTAGCCAAGACGTAGCGTCATGGAATGCCTTCAAAATCGGAAGATACCACCGGGGGTTACAGCAATGGTTCAATAGTTGCATGTCAGTTACCAATCGCTGTAATGCGCATAGGAACTCCTCTTCTCAATGAGCATTTCATTAAATCTCATGCCTATTATTTGAGGGTGAAAAGTTGTATTTTAGTCGGACGCTTTTAATTGGAGCAATGGATCATGTTATGTTAAACCTTCAAAAATCTTAAATCGAACTACGCTTTTTGAAATACAAAATTCAAACTAGTATGAATGAACCTTGAGGACTGGGAAACCAGAAAATTATATATATTCCATGAAGAAACTTTGTATAGAGACAGTTCTTGTTCGCTGATAAATTCCGGGCCGTCGTATTAGTCGAACTGCTCTCGAATTACTCTCGACCGATCGATATAGATTGATCGATATCTTATCGAGTTCGAGGGTTTTGTAGAATCGTATATGTATGTAACGACCGCTAAACAGACCAATTTGACCCCAAAAATGCGATAATTACATGATTATTCTGCCATGCCAAGGAAGAACGCCGTATGAACCTTCGTGCGTTGCCGAAAATCTTTTGGTAAAATACGAAATTTTGGGAAAACTTGTGAAAATTTTCCTCTAATTTTTCAAGGAATTATCTTCGCAATGTGATCTCAAGTATCAGATAATTTCAGGTAGATATATTCATTATTTGTCTCAAAATTTAATATTTTAAGAGGAAAAATGTGGCAACTCTCAAATGCTCATACGGCGTTCTTCCTTAGCACGGCAGTATTGTATTCATAGCAAGTACAATCGATTTAGACAACCTTCAATTTTACGCAACACATCTAATCATGCTCTCAAGTCCGTATTGTTGCTTTCTTTTATGTTGATGCTTTTTTCCTGCACTGAGAAAAAACTATGGCTTATAAACCTATTAGAGGTAAATATGGAACACCACTAATAGTAGTACCTCTACATATAATAATAGCACATATACCTTAGTTATGGTCTCTGTACCTTAATTAGGTACAGAGACCTTAGTATGGTTCACAGACCGAGAATCATTAGTTTATTTACGACTATTATAGGTGTTCCATATTTACCACTAATAGGTTTATAAACCATAGCTTTTTCTCAGTGTGTTTTCCGGCTTTTTTCATTTCTGTCAGCTATGCTATGATTAATTTGCCTACATTTTTTACTCGTTTCTTGTTCTATCAAGGATTCCTCTTTTTGTTTCAGGAGCTCCTGCCAAGTTGCTTGGCGGGAAATTCACTTTTCTCCTATGTTTGGCTGCATATGCCCGCCGATTCCCCTGAAAAGGAAGTGCGATCGCATATTCAGTCTGGTAAATCAAAACCCGTGCATAGGTGAGACTCATGTTTCTCTCTTTCTCTCTCTTCGCTGAGCTTCCTGAGTGTCAGTTGAATGTTCCATCGATGTTCATTTATACTAACCATGTCAATGCTGCCAAAATCGGGTTCTTAATCGTAACTTCACAAGGGAAGCATCCCCATCTAAGACAAATCTTTGATTGGGTAGCATGCTTTAGGTTTTCTAGATAACCTCTCCGTTTCAGTTTTGAGTCAAGGTAACAACAGAAACTGACAATAGAGTTGTAGGTGTGACAAGGAATTTGCTAATTTCTTAGGAGTTCGGAGCAATTGTTCTCGATAGTAACTCTTTTGCTGTTAAAATCTTTCTTTTCCCCCTCGATGATACAAGTCCCTCTTGATCGCATTTATCTACATCGGTAACATGTAGTTAGTAAAAGATCATGAAAAAGTTCATCAAAACAGGTGATGTTAATTACGATCATAGTTGCAATTCAAGCTTTATGCTACTTTAATTCAGTTTGCCGTCGAAAATTGCAGAAACATATACTTCTTGGGGTCCATTATTATTTTTGTACGATATGCGATTCTTAAGGTGACCTTTCTCGTCCACGTGCCACATAGAAAAAAATTTCCTTCTTTGGGACCGAAGTTTAGGCCATATGGATCTCTGAAGTTTCCGGATAGTGCATCCAAAAACATGAAGTTCAGCCGCCAAATTTTAGGTCAGTGTAGTACTTCGGTACTTTGATCGAATCTTGAAAAGTTCCAGCCGAAGTACTGAAGTACTTTAGATGTGTGACCCGAAGTTTGGTATCTGGACCTCAACTTTTCGGATGCGCGATTCGAAAACTTCAGTGATTTATACGGTCCATACTTCGGGTTTCACGCAGGAAGTTTTTCCTCCGTGGCAAACTGGTCAGGATAAGTAATCCCAATATCATTGAAGTCCTACCGCAACACCGATAAGTGAATCTCAAAACAACGTGTCTTCATTGAAACGTTTTAAAATTTCCACGTTTAAATTGTTTTTAGAAGGAGAAAAAAATCAATATCACAATTTGAAATGTTTCGGATTCCTCTTTATCGTCCCAGGACCCCGATAAAAATTGTAAGCCGCAATGTTGATTGGTATTCCCTTTAACGAATGCAATGTGCGCAGGAATTTTATAACGTTGCAATGAGGATGCACGGTTTCGAAGCATGAAACAAAATTAAAATCAATTACGTCATATCAAAGGGCAGCCTAATATTTGAATTTTTCATGTAATAAAACTTGTCAATCAGCTAATCAATAACTCAGTCGATTCTGGCAGCATTGATTTTGTTTCCATCGCTTAGCTTGCATTGCGACCAATATGTGTCCAAAAGCATTATGTAACTCTTAAAACTCCGAATACTATGCTTATTGATACTATGCAGGGTGTTTCAAATCGAAAATATCTTCCTTGGAAATACTTGAACGAATTCGATAATGGAATAACGCGAATAAACGTATTGAGGGGGACATATTTTCTGCTTATTTGAACTTTTGGGTCCCTCGCTCCGGCGCCTTCCGGTATTCGAATTTGCTCGAACAATATTCAAGGTGGATACTTTCTTTTAAAACACCGTGTACACTAAATACGATAGTGTGTAATATTACGATCGACGCGGACTGGGTAACGGCCAGATCTGCATCTAAATTTACCGCACGCGACCAACTTCTTTGCTGAACGTCGGCAACATCGCATTGAAAATGTCAATCACGCAGAACTTGTGTGTGTCCGAGAACTCCTCCGTGAACAGAGTAATAATCTGTGTCATACGAACAGATGCTTTCAGCCGGTAGTTTTTGGTGAAGAAGAATGAGCTTTAAGTCGCATAAACCGAACCTCAATGGGCGGCTAGACACGGTCTGAATTAGAGAAAAACTCAACATGTTTCCTCCTCAACTTTTTTTCAGTGAGTACAAAAATGTAGTTTAAAAATACTCTTGATTCAATCCAATTTTTCCTTGAGTCGCAGAGTCGAGCTTCTTGATTTAGGCGGCTTTCCTTTTGATTTTAGCAAAAAGTCCGATTGAATCGAGAGTATTTTTTTCTTTTCAGTGTTTTTAAGAGTCTGGACTCCAGATCCAAGCGAATTTTTTTCCAGTGTAGAAAGCAATGCACACAATGGTAAGTTTGACGTCGACTCTTAAACGAGATTTTAACAAGTATTTTTAATACACATCAAATGGAAGATAGATCATACAAATGACGTCGTTTGTATTTCTTTCTTTTCATCAATGAATTTGAAACACCTGTATCTTGTTTAAGAGTTTGTCTCTAGATGTTTACGTTTTATGATTCGTTTTCCTGGTGAAATTTTGTAGAGGAAACTTGTTACGGAAAGCTTTTACCTCACACCTCGTCTAAGTGCCAGTTCAAAAATCCTGATCTTTCTGCTCACCGATTTGATGTAGAAAGCACCAACTGAATTCATCTGTTCGTATAATCAAGATTTGTTCCTAGGTGGTACAAAATAGAACATCACTATGCCTGAAAATCGTTTTTGAAACTGCGAAAAGTATGTTTTCTCGGTCTTCATTATACGTGAACACGCATTTGAAATTCGGATTATTCGGTACATTTTTTCAAAATAAAATGTGAAGTCAGTTTTTAAGAACCTTAATACGTTTATTTCTCCAGTAAAAATAAAGCGTCAGGTACACATTACTAAAATTATTATCAATTTTGGAATAGGTTTTCTTTATTTTTTATTTTTTCATTTTTTTTTTACAAATTGATACATACATACAACTTATTGATTAAAACAAATTTCTAAAGGGTCAAAAATGAAGCAGTTATTTACATTTCTCTTGTCAAATTAACTTAGTTCCTTAGCCGATCGCGTCTTAATTCCCATATTGACGAATATTTAAGCCAAATCAATTTTGATTGTGCATTTAGTCAAAAGTACTTTCAGTCTAGCTAAAAATCTTCTTGGATCTCTTACCTAAAATGAACTTAGTTTTTAATGACAACCGGCGCAACAAATTATTAAATGCGAATGTTTCCTCTACCAACTCTGCACACCAAACAGGATAAAATTAAATATATTTAGTTTTTTCCCCAAAAATATTCTTCCTTCATTTCTAGCCGGTAATGTTACTCTTGAGGTGTGCTAGGTATGGAAATAGGTAAAATTATGTATTACTCGCATAACTAATGTAAAGTCCTGGTGTTACACAACCTATTTTCTTTCTGAGTGCATCGTTTTTAATAGATGTGGATCGGCACTACAATTTCTAGGACCTATCCATATAGTTCATAGACATTCCAACAATTTTATGAAGGACTAATTTCGAGGAACTTTCATCGAACATTAGTAAATTCCTCCCTAAAATGGATCAGTGATGCCTGGGTATTGGCCTCGCGCAATTTCTCTGTCCTCGTCGCATTTGAGACGGCTGCATGATTGGTGTGCTGAGCGTTTGCGATGACAAAAATCCAGCGAACTTGAGTACCAGAAATATTGTAACAATGAATATTGCTTCAATCTCAACATAATTGACGGTCATCAACTAAAATGTATCTATATCTGAGGATGACCGTTCATTTTGTGCATAGTAATACTAATCTTAAAATTATTTTCCCGTGTTTTTCAAAATTGTACTTGGAGTGGAAACCGCTCAGCAGACAGCCATGTGACACGAGTAGACATACTGAAAAATAAATCTTGGATTCTGGAGAAAATTTTGCACATCGATGGTAAAAATCGAATACTGTATCCCTTGCAAATTTTCAAATTACAAAGAAGGTCTAAATTCCAAAAATTGTCATCTATGCGTTTAGCACATGTGCCAAACTTATTGTTATCATAGCCAGGAATCTTATACTGGCCGCTGAACACCATGAAAATATTTACAATCAGAACTCTTAGTCACCACTGATATTAATTTGTCTCGTTCTTTCCTCGACACAATTGAATTAAGTCATTTGACATCACAACATTTATGGTAGAATTTGAATTTAATTAACAATAACACCCAATTTACATTGTTACAATGTTTTTCTGGGAGTTCGATTCGTTCAAAGAGCTTAGCATGATTCTTCAAGCGTACTTTCGTGCCTACGTTGTTTCGATGTGGCTATTCTCCACCGAGGGGGTTCTTTATACAATGTTTCGGAAGGAAAGGTCAAAGAGTGAAAATGTGAAGAGAGGTAATGCCGTGAGTCACCACGATTTGGAATCGAAAGTACGCAAATTCTTGTTGTTATGCCTATCGAGCTATTGTTCTGGACTGTTAATTTTATCAGTGTCTATCTAACTTGTAAAACTAGTAGATAATTAAAGAAATTTCAGGAGATCTTGAGTTTCAAAGGGTAAAATTTTGATTATTTTTGGCCGTCCAAACGCGAATTTATCGGAAAATAAGCCCCAGAGGAAAAACAAGACCATTTTTCAGAAATAACTTACGCCCGATGTAATGTAGCCCTGGAAAAAGCTCTTCCATTTGCCAAAAGAAGCATGTCTATTACCCTAAAAAATTCAAAACTCCTGAATTCTCCTCACGAATTGTGACTTTAATATTCTTGAGGCCAAATATCGCTAAAAGTTGTCGGAAAGTAAGGCCAAAAGGTTAAAAAAATAAAGCCCCATTACGTATGTCCTTTCTTCTGCAGTGTTGCTCCATAACCCTTCCGTAAATAAAACAAACGGAACTAACGCAACATGGAAATAGAGCAAAGGAAATGAGGTGCGTTGATGACGGCGCAGAGATACAACTATTCGTGTTGCATGGATGTCCGTGTTGCATCTACAAAATTGAAGGCGCCTTGCTTCGAGGCGTGAACGTGCTTTCCCTCGCTCCATGCTTAGTTTGCCGATTTAATTTTTATCCTTCCTCCCTTCTGCTGTGATAAGGAAAACCGCCATATGAACCCTCAGGCGTTGCCACATTTCTTTTAGTAAATCACGCATTTTCCGAAAAATTTGTAAATATTTTTCCTCCAACTTTTCAGATAATTTTGTTGGCAATTTCACCTAAAGCTCCTGAAAATTTCAAGGAAAAATATTCATGAGGTTCTTCAAAAATAACTGTTTTCCGAGAAGAAATTTGGCAACTCTGGAATGTTTATACGGCGTTTTTCCTTCGCACGGTAGTACTTACACCTCGTTTGGATTGCTGCCCCATAGAATACGCGGGTCACGTGTTTCTAAGAAGCCTCGGGTCAATTTGACCTTGCTTGGCCATCTATGGATTAAGGAACGACTATTAATACGACCCTCCGGTTGTGACTGTGGAGTATCCGAAATATATTGTTCATCCTGTATTTTTATTCGTTTCAATAAGTGAGCCTGGTAAGTCCCCGCATTCGCATCGGATCCAAAATTAGAGCCGGGGCGATCGATGGAACACTCTGGAAATAACGTCCGAACACCGGGCAGGTTCTTCCACTTTTAATCTCTCAATCTGACGAGCAATTTACGTGACAAAACGCGGCGCGGCCGCGGGTGGGCGGGGGTGGGCGGGGGTGGGCCGTCGCCATGAATAATTAAGCCATCTGACCGTCTTCGGCGAGGAAGGTGCCAAAGGAGAGCCACATCTGTGTTTAAACGCAGCGCACGCTTCTATTTGCCGAATCGAACTGCAGTTCAATTTATTATACGACTTTGGCGTCGTAATCAGGATAAGTATATTTTTCACGCGGAGATCACGCATAGTTCGGGTTACTTGTAACCAAACGAGAGAGAGCAGAGTAATTACATAAGAGGGAGAGATAGAGAGAGAGTATTTTCGAGCGAGTTGCCGCTTCGGGTGCGCCGGGAATTACATAGACTCGTAAAAATAAATTAAGGATCGACTTGATTCTTTCTCATTGGTTTATGGGATTTTGTATGTCGTGTAGAGCCCTCAAGGCCCACATAGAAAAGGGTATCTCGGTTAGATAAACCAAATATTTCAAAAATTGGTTTTCCATTCAGCAGGTTGATCATTGAAATTGATAGACAAAGCTATAGACAAAGAAGAAAAAAGGAAAATGGAGCGAACCTATTGGGGTATTTACATAAGGAGAGTAAGGACATGTCGAAATGTAAAGCTCTTAAGACCCAAAATGGCAGCTAACCTCCAGCACGATAAATGTTACCATGCCAATCTTCAGATTTCAATGTCAAACCAAGATGGTCAAGAGTGCCCCTGAATGAGACGTAGAAAAAGCGATAGACGAAGGTAGACAATGTGAAAATAGAGTGGTCCTATTGTTTGGAACAGGTGGTTGTCTTAGACTAAAGGGAAAATAATGGACTCTAGCTGTAGGGTTTCTTGCGGATTCCCGTCAGTCGATCTTTTGTCCATTGCAACCACGCACCCCAATAGGTTCGCTCCATTTTCCTTTTTGAGCTCGCCCACTCGGGAGAGCTCTTTGCGATCGATTTCTTTTAGCATTGGTAGTGTCCGTGGCGACGAATGGATGGTTCTCGTTGCCGTCGGAGGAACGGCCAAAATCCCATTGATTTCAAGGTCTAAAAGTTGAATTTTCGCGGGTTACAGTTTTCCTCCGTCGAACATTTCCGTTCCCTCATTCAACTGAGGATTAATTGTTCCTCGTTTGCTACACTAGAGAGCAGCACTTTCCAGTGGCCGAGCATATCATAGCATGTTGCTATGGTTTTATATCAAATAACCTAATTGTATGTTATCATCCTCTTATCTTTTCAATGCAGTTTTTGTGTGCAGTTGTACTTGCAATTGTTATTATTTCTTAAAATAAAAAACATGGTGACCTCGACGTGATTTAATAATTTGTTCAATTAATTTTAAGTTACTAAGACTAAGATTGAGATTTGCGCATAATTAATGGATAATCCTTAAGATTGCCGTTATTGGTACCATAGAAGGTTAATTAACCTCAAAATAATTGCATGCTTGAGAGCTCGGTTGAGACTCGCATTGGGATCCTTTCAGAGTTTGTTTAAACCTCATATTAAGAATGCTTTAGGATTCGTTTGAGCCCCTCGCATCAAGAATGCTTGGGAATTCGTTTGAGCCTCGCATTTAGAATGCTTGAGAATTCGTTTGAGCCTCGCATTGAGTTTCTTTAGAGTTCGTTTTAACCTTAAAATACAGATGCATGAAGTGCTCTTTCGAGCTCCGTGCTATTTATAGTGCGCGAGGTGCTCCATTGAGCCACCCCATACCTACAAAGGCGTGATGTGCTCCATTGAGCCACTCGCATACAAAGGCTTGAAGTGGTCTCTCGAGCTCCACGCTAAAATTCAAGTGAATTCCTTTTCAGCTCTTAGTGTATACCATAAGTATTGTGTAAGAATTATGGCAGAAACGTTCCTCCAAACCGTGCTAAATTATAGTTTCTTTGAACTCTGTGCCGATAAAAATTCAGAATTCCAGACTGCCAGCTTAACAAAGTATAACCTTAATTCAAGTTGGCGACTTGATTTAAAAAAAAAAATTAAAATTAAATCATATGATTTCATTACATTGTTGACAAGTTAAGAAAAAGCTTATCAACGATGAAAGCCAGAAACAAAAATGCGATGGCAAAAATAGCCATTGCAACATTTGCCGCAAAATCACATTCATAAAAGATAATTCCATTTCTCTCTCTTTATGTCTCTTTATTTATTGTAATGTGAAAAATTTGTCATATGAAATTACGTCATAACATTTTGCATCGGCATGTAACCTCTGATAATTGGGTAAAGATTCATTTAATACATATACAATTTCAGAAAAAATCATTAATAGTTGTTAGTAGTTTCCCAAAGGCGAGCTCTCCAACACAGTAGTGTTGGAACCAGCAGCTTGTTTCTTATTTGCCTATAGCTTTGTCTGTCGATTTTAATAATCAACCTGCTGAACGGAAAACCGATTTTTGAAATATTTGGTTTATATAACCGAGATACTCTTTTCTATGTGGGACTGAAGGGCTCTCTACGAAAGACAAAATCTCACAAACCAATCAGAGAGAATCGAGTCGACCCTTAATTTCTTTTTACGAGTCTATATTTTTCCCGGCACCCGAAACGGCAAGAAAGCTCTTAACGGCTTGTTACTCCAAGTTGTCGAGGGGGACTTTGTTTATCTATTGGCTTTGGAAACTCTTGCCGCGCTGTCCGTACTCTCGAGTGAGTGCGTGACCACGCTACGAGACTACAAGCTTTGAGCTTTGAAAAAAGCTCCGCCATTTTCATCGGCCGAGTTTCCGCTGTCCCTTTCGTCGACGGTGGATAATTCGAACATCTGGGACGCTCAATAAAAGTTCGTCCGGCCATCAAATGTCCCCGCTCTTTTATGCCCACCTTGGATCCACTCTGAGGTGAATGAAACAGTGGGAGCCGTGATAATCGGACATATCGATATTATCCCATCTGAAAGTATGGTAAATAATCGATTATTGCGGTGTTCGTTGCGAACGCCGTGATAATCGATCTTTTTTCATTCACTGGTAAAAAAAGTTCGCTTGGATTTAGAGTCCAGACTTTTAAAAGCACTGACAAGAAAAAATACTCTTGATTCAATCGGATTTTTCCTTGAATCGAAGAGCCTCTTGATTTAAGCGAATTTCCTTTTATTTCAAGTAAAAATCCGATTGAATCAAGAGTACTTTTTTTTGTCAATGCCCTTAAGAGTCTGGACTCTACATCCAAGCGACTTTTTTCCCAGTGTAGGTTTGAATGGCATATTAATCGATTGTTAATTGTTCGATTTCCCACATACTTTAGTGAAAATCTGTAATAAAAATTAACATCAATAAATTAAGACAAACATTAAGCGGAAAGTCTTCTAATGCCCTCTATGCTTCTCTCCATGATATGGTCGACAAGCGGAGAATATCGTTAAAAAGAGCGGAAAATGCGAAAAAGTGATTGCGCCTTTCATGTGGTCAATCCTTCAGATTCAGTTTTCTCGTCTCGAAAATGACGTAACTTTGCCATTGATTGATTCTCCTCAAAGTTGAAAGCTTGGAACACGGTTCGATTCGTCACCGTCCAAAACTTTAAACTTCCAGAAACTATCTCCGCACTTCCGTGCACAACTTTTTACGTAAAAAGTTACTTCTTCAACTGCTCTGCGGAGTAAATGATCGTATCTCAATTCGTCGTTTTCCGGACGAAAGAGCGTTCCTGAATTTCAACGTTGCAACATTTTCACGCACAAATCACTGTTATACTACATATATTAAACAGCTGAGCGTTTCAAGCGGAGAATCTCACTGTCTCTTTCCCCGATAATACGCTGATATCGGAAAACTTGTGGACAAAAGTTCATGAAGTCAATTAAAAGAATTTTAAAAAAATTAAAAGTGAGTCAATTTTGCAACGTTGGAATAGAGTTAAGTTCTTTCATCTGGGATATTGCAAATATTTTTAGCCTTCCATGAACCAGCTAAAAATAGCTCGTTGATAAACAATCATTTCTTGAATGAAAGGATGAATTCATCTGGAATGTTTGACAGTAATGAATTTTCTTTGGTTGAGGTACATGGGTGTTGCTACCCGTGTCTCTTACGACTTCAAATTCCGATTTTAATCCAACAACTTGACAAAAAATCTATTCCCTGGAAAATTATCCACCAAGTGCCAAGGGTGCAGCTTTTTTTTCGTGGGCAAACACAATTATTGCTGGTTGTGACATGGACTAAAGAAGCAGCATAATGAATAGAGCAAATAGTGCACTTGCGAACTATCCATACAACATTCGCAACGTACGAAACAAAGTAGCGGTAGTAAAAATAAGTATAAGTAATATCAGAGTCTATGTCAATAAAGAATATTTTCCGACAAAAAGCCTTATAAACTGTAGACTGCCGTGTTACTTTTCTAAATTTTGAGATTTAGCTGCATCCAAATATTGGTATAAGGGACTAACCACGCCTTTACCTCGTCTCAAAGAATCATCCATTCTGATCTATTTTAAATGCTAATCATTAACATTCTTCGGCAGATAACTTATTTTTACAATTTTTTTCTCTATAACCGTAGAATTTATGAAGCATTGTTTCCCAGACAAAAGAGAATGGAGGCTGCCTGTCTCGTCGCAAATGTATAATTTCAAGTTTCTGCAGTGAAAATGAAAGCCAGGCGCTATATTTTATTCAGGGAGTCCTACTTTTCTGGCAAATTTCCACGGGGACAATATCCTCGCAAGGGAAGACGTTTGGACCAAACATATCTAGGATATGGGTTGACTTTCATAGCCGTGAACTTAGTGGTTGCAACATTACAGGTTCCCGCGAATTTTCGAACTAAATTTTGGAGGAAATTTCGCAGCCTCTACTGGGATCTGTTTAGTGCAAACTACCGCTGGGATTCCTCGTCGCCAAGTTAAGCTCCAAGAGAGAAGTGCATTTTTAAGTGACATCAAAGCTTAAATCTGACCGATGCTCGACCCAAAAAAAAAGAACCTTTGCTTTTACAATGATCATTGTAAAATCTAGGCATTACCTACATTCCTAATCTTCGTTACAATGGTTTTTTCGGTTAGAGATTCTTTCGGACCAAACTATTTTCCTCCCAAAAATTAACACTGCAACTACGACAAGAAAAATAAGTACTGTAACATTTTAATTAAATAATTTCATAATAATTTAAGATTTTTACAATGAACAAAGTAAGAGCAAAGGTGTTTGTTTTCTCCGTGCTAAGGTTCGGAGGCTGATCCATCCGCGGAAAAACATTTTAAAGTCAGTGTGTTGTCAACCAAAAAACCTGGGTTGTTTTTTCGATTACTTCAAATGTCTTTTTCATGGTTCATCAAAAGGAGGAATAATATACTTACAAATATTTCCTCCAAAACACGAGTAAAAATTATTCTTACTCAAAAGTACAAGTGCAACTCAAAAGATTGGAATCTGCGTGTACTATATTCGAAAGTTTCGTTTTTTCCAGTCTACATGCGTGATCGAAGTCCACTACACCTTAATTAGGCTCCAAATTAATTTTCATCGTGATTTTAACGAAAAATGTAATTGGGTAAATTTTGTTGAAACCGTCCGATTTTCAAAGACCAAAAGTATAGGTTCCTCGAATAAATAATCAATAATGGGCTTCTAGATCATGTGTAAATTTAAGCACTACGTGACATATTCTCTCCTCAAAACTTATCTGTGGAAACAAATCACACAATTAGAAGTTCGAAAATCAACTTTTCGACAATTAATGCTTGTTTATGTTTAACACAGACTCAGTGGCAAGAGTACAAATGAAATTATTTGGATAATCTAAGTTCCATTTAATCTGTGTTAAAAACGTGTTAATTCATTGTTCATGAGTTAATTTCCGAACATCCTGTTATGTGTATCATTCTCTACGTAAGAGTACGGGGAGAAAACACAGGACATTTCTTTCAGTGGTGAGGAATGAATGATCGACTATCGACATTTCCTCATTTGAAGCCATGGTAAAGAATCGATTTTTAAGGTGTTCTTTGCGAACACCCTGTTAATCGACCCTTTTCCACAGGTCTAAATGGCAGATCAATCAATTAATTGTAAAGCACACCACGACACTGATTTCTTTCCAGCTTCGATCTTGTTTTGTGGCTCATTATCACTCTGTCTCTTAGCAGTTGCACGATGCATTCGACTAATATTATGACATGTCTGTAATTTTGGTTAAAACGAGCTTTTATACAATTTGATGGAATGGCTGGATATTTTATTCACAAATAACTATTTCTTATTTGTGTATATTCAAATTCTGCGCACTTACTTGCATGACGAGCACTGATCGTTTTGTCTTAAATTTTACTGTGTTTCAGAAAATTTATCTGCACCTATCTTATCACTCGCACAATCTCGCACACTGTTTCCCTCTGCACATTACTCGAACTCCTTGCATGTCCCAGTAACTCGCTTTTCATCGCTCCAAAGCCAGGATTGGTCAAGCGTTCCTTGAAACCCGTTCAAAAATTTGGTTTCCTAAACCAAATGGCTCTCATGATATGTTCCCAAAACGCCAATACATGACCACATTTCTCTAATGAGGTGGAATTTTTGTCCGCGCCTCATCAGTTCTTTTGGAGGAAGCTATTTTGAACATTTTTTTTCCTTTCAAAATCATGATTGGCGCGTGAAGGAAATGATAAACATTTTCTTTGCTCTTGAACTATCTACGCATTTGTGTGTTTCCTGCTAGGATGTGAATAGAATGATAAGAAGTTGCTACTGACAATGACACCAGTACTGATTTGGACGTATTTCTGCCAAACGGAACTATGTGCATTATGCCGTGAGCCCTGTTATGCATACATTCTAATGGGTTCCAGGGCTCATGTCTGAATGCACATAGTTCCGTTTAGCAGTAATACGTCTATTTGATACTTTTGAGCTATACCTAAGGTGCATAATCTGAATGGTGGAGATACTTACCGCCATTTTACGCGTGTATCCGAGAAAAACCAATGAAAATATAGCTGACTGAGGAACGTAGACCAATCCTCGGCAGGATAGATGAATTGTAGGTTGCCCTTTCTCGGAGAGTAACAAGGGTTAGGGGCGCCAAATCACTCAGGGTGCAGGAAAACAGTAGGACGCTCAAAGCCTGGACTAATATGCCCGCCTTAAAATTTGCTAGAAAACGGTTAATTTTGATTTTTGGAATATGAGTGGTATAACAACTCAAAAGGGTCAAGCACGAATGAGAGAGGACGATTAACTTTTCTTCAGAACCGAATGTTGCTTGGTCGTGAAAAGCGTTATTTACATACGCAACAATTAAAAGAATCACTTACAATTGCTTATCACTTGTTGCCTTTGTGTCTCGTGATAAAACATCGAAGAATCTATGTATAATCCAAAAATAGTTTGCGTCAGAGGCACGAGTTTTTGTGTGGCACAGTCGGTTTAGTGTCCCATTCCTGCTGTAGTTATCGTCTCAATTACCCTTTATTGTCAGGTGAGGAGCAAGAAAGAAGTTGCCGTAAAGCGGTCAGGCTTGAAATGAAACACTCCAATTTCTCCAGTAAATTCAGTTTTTATTGACAAAAATATGGCAACATCTGAAGGTTCATACGGTCTTTCTCCATAGCACGGCAGAATTGACCTACCCCTTTCGTGTCTTGGACGAAATCTTTCCCACGTGCACGGAAAAAAAAAGTATCACGATCCCAATTATACTCCTAGCTGATTTTTGCGCCACATATTGAGAGTAGTTGCAGTAACCAGAGGTATGGTTAAGTCGGCTAAAAGTGTGGTTGGATTAACTGGATTTCATTTTGCAAAAAGGAACCACTAGCGTTGCAATGTTGCTAAGATTGTGCAACTTCTTTTGTTCTGGAGGAAAAACCCGATTATCCATTAATAGTTTCTATTTTCCTCGCTAAAAACTGTAAATTTAAGACAAAAATTACCATCTAAATTTCATAGTTTTTTACGATTTCCGCAATTTTATTGCAAAAGATGAAGTTGCTCAATCTTAGCATCATTGCAATGCTAGTGGTTCCTTTTTGCAAAATGCAATCCAACTACACCGCTGGCTGGTGCCTTTACACTTCTAGCTGGTGCAACTACTCTCATGGTTGGCGCCAAAATCAGCTGGCAGTATAGTTGAGATTTTGATACTTTTTTCTGTGTGTGTGACACATTGAACTTGTGTCTTTGACGTAAGCGAGTTGGATGCCCAAGAAGTGGTATTGCCAGGCTATGAGCGATACCTGTGGTCCTTGCTGGGCCCTCGGTGGGAGCTTCTAACCGTTGGGGCTCTCGGGGACTTTTCAGTGAAGGAGCCGGCGCGAGGCTGGGGCTGGCACTGGTTCCGGGCGAACCCGTGGCTCGTGGCGGCGCGCCCGGGCCCCCGCTTCCGACTCAACGTCACCGACACCCTCGTCTACCCGACCTCCCTCTTCGAGGACCCCCGCGACTACTACGGCCTCACCCAGCGGAGTGGAACCCCCGGCGGCAACCACGGCGCCCACTACCCCGCCCGCACGCAGCCGCACCCCCACACACCAAGTACGTATCCACCTTTTCACACACCAGTTCCACCCGGTGAACGACTTGCTTTGCTTCCGGCCACCGAGTCACTCCCATTCCGAGCTAGAGACTTTGCTCACATTCATTCTTTGGAGGTACACATTTTTATAGAGCAGCCCGAGACAATGATGACAGTAGAAAAACCAAGGGGGAAAATGCTAAAATATACAAAAAAAAAAAAAAAAAAAAAAAAAAAAAAAACCGAGACGTTTCGACTCATAAATTGAGTCATTTCCAGTCGGAAATGTTACAGTAAAAGTTTAAAATAAATTAAATATAAAATAAAATTTCATCGTATTTTTAAATTTTTTATGTAACATTTCCGACTGAAAATGACTCAGTTTTGAGTCGAAACGTCTCGGTTTTTTTTAAATTGTGTATTTTAGCCTTGTTACTCGTTTTCCCTTGTTTTTCTACTGTTACCATTCATAGGAGTCGATTGAATTTCACACTGTGTCAGTGTGTTTAAACAATATGCAGGGGAGTATCGATAAGCGTCCGTTTTTCGCCGACTCTCAATTTTTTCAACTCTACGTTTTTTCGCGCATTGAGGGTTTATATGGACGTATTTCTGCCAAACGGAACTATGTGCATTAAGACATGAGCCCTGGGACCCATACGAATAAATGTATAACTAGACTCACGTCATAATGCACAGATTTCCGTTTGACAGAAATACGTCCATATTTAACGGGACGCATCATGATTTAATCATTTCTGGAATCTATTTTGGACCTAGTGCTGGCCTAAACATTTGTTTGAAGGCCAACTTTGGCGAAAATGCGGATTTTGAAAGTTTACGGTCAAATTCCAAAATATCCCAAATTTTGTCAATTTAGCCTTTGAACCTATGTTTAGTACTAGACCGAAAACGAGAAAATCATTATGCATTTTGTAATATATAGACCTTCAATGAGCGAAACATGGTAGAGTTGAGGATATTGAGTTAGGACGGGCCCATAAACGGCACTTATCGATACCTCCTCTTTTTGCTTTGTGTAGTGATCAATTCTTGGGGATCATAAAATGCCACACTTGTCATCACAGAATGAACCCTTAGGTCAAGAAGCTCCATAAATGTCAATAATTGCAATACATGTTCCCTGATCAATACCACACCTACACCCCACGGTGGCACATTAGAATCTCCAACTCTAAATGCCGTATTCACAGTTGTTCATTCACCGGTTCTTTTCCTAAGTAGTTCCCTTATGATTTACGTGCCAACTAAGGGAGGTTTAAGGAATTTCTGAATGTAGCATCATATTTGAATGACAACTTCAACGAAGTCCGAAAAAAATCAAATTTTATCAACTAACACTAAAGAATTTGTGTTACCTAATTTCTTCCAGCAGAGAGCAAAATTAGTCATAGAAATTCACTCACTGGAAAATGACTTCCTCTATATATGAAGGGTCTTGATTGACATATTTTTGCGGAAGATACATCGTTACGGAAAGGACACGTACTCAGTGGCCGCAAGCAAACTATTCATTCACCGAGTAAAGATTAAAGAGAAGATGGTTGCCATTATCGGGTGAAGAAAGTCATCAGGTGAAGCTGCAGGTTTCACGTTATATTGTTGCAAACTTTGGTTGTGAATTGCATGAATTAGCACTGGCATTTTGTCACCATCTCATTCTCATCTGATGTTTACCTCGTTACACCGCGGAAAATTTTCACGCTAGCAAAACGGCAATCATCTTCTCCGTATTCTCTATCACTTCATCATCAACTGCGCACGAAATCGCAACGTTTCAAAATTTCATATGTTCTTTGAACCATACGTTTTTTCTTCTCGAGATGGACCTCGTTTGGTTGCGATTCGGTGATGCGGTCTGCTCTCATAATTTACCTGTTATTTGCTATGCAATCTTGTTTCACGCTCAAATCAGTAACAGGTTTTACCCGAATTAAAGTTTGTATTATAAGGAGCACCAAAACAGTAAACCGAAAAATCGGTGATTATTATTACTTGAGGAAAAGAGAATCAAGCAAAGTACTAGTGCCTATAAAGTTAATGGTCACCGTAATATATCAACTATTTTAAGTGCTGAAAAAGTTTCTGTACTGCACATTTTATTACTTACATCATCACTATTTAGGACTTCGGTTTAGTCTTTATATTGTATTGTATGATGATAAGAAACATCAAGTTTTCTAAGTCAATCACTTTTTCCAGTGAATCTAGCTAAGTTTTTATGCGTTTTCAGCAGTTTTATTTTGAGCCAAAAATTACCTGTCGCGAAATCTGGTACTCACTATTTTTTATACATATTTTTGATCAAATATTCAAAGGATAAACGCATCCTCGTTGGCATAATTAAATTGCAGAATAAGCAAAATGTTTAGTTATTTTTTTGCTAGCACCGGTTGAGGTCCCATTTTAGACACCAGTAATTACTTTTCTCATACGACACAATTTCATAGTAGAACGAACGTCTTGAATTAATGGTAAACAGTAAAGTTTTGTACTGAGGAACTTTTTTAGCACTTCGAATTTGAGGGCCAAAGATATGGTTTTTATTAGCAGTAATGAACTTCTTTCAATGATTTTCTCAAGAATGTCTAAATTCAGTCCAAGAGGCTCAATCTTTCAATTATATGCATTCATTTTTATGTTAGTATAACAACTTGATTGTATGTGTATTGCAATATAGTAGCAATTTGCGTTATCTGTAGAAAATTTCATTAAATTCTAGAGGACCTTAATGTTTAAAAATTGCATTTTTTTCAATTACACGAATGGAGAATAATTTAGATCTGTAAATATCTGATCCATCTGTTACTGGTTTGAACCTTCACAATTTACATGCCCTTTCACGATGAGAATTATCACATTTGTATCCTGTGCCTTTTAGTTTCTACTTAGTTTCTGAAAAGTATTTGTGTGACTATACTTGAACACCACATCACGTGTAATTTTAGCGCAACTCACTTTCACTAGTTATGTTTCTCACTGTAAATTACGTACCCATGCACTAACACTTACATCCTTGAAATTTGTGTTAGTCACAATGTATAATGTATAGTTTGTGACGTGTTTAATGTTGCAGTTTCGCCGCGTGATCGCATTGAGGGCCTATCCTATTTATTACTCTGCCGTAGTAAGGAAAAACTCCGTGTAGAGAGAAATGTCAAATTTCCTCCGATAGAACATACATTTTTTAGGAGAGTTATGAATATTTTCTCTCGCAATTTTCAGATAATTTAGATCTGATAGCGCATAACATTCTCTCCAAAATGCGAAGAAAAATAATCTAAGATTTCTGTGAAAATTTATATTTTATCAAAGGAAATTTGGCAACGTCTTAAAACCCATACGGTATTTTTCCGTAGAAATAGATAGTACTGCTATTTACCTTAATGGGCCTGTTGCAAACTTTTGCTAGAGCAGAATGAAGAGTTGTTTCCCATAGATAATGCCTCAAAAATCACGATGAGCGCATCGGCAAAGTCTGAAATGCACTCATAAATTCACAATCTGCGTAAGAAATTTGCGTTATTTTGAGCTTCCCGCTTCAAAAACGATACTACTGCACAGGTGAACATTTTGTTAGAGGAGTCGCTCCATCGTCGGCAATATTCATCATGGCCGACGCTTGCGCAGTTCCTCGCGTAATTCGAGGAGAACTCAAGGTCAATTAAGGCGGGCGAGGAAAATATGAACGTAAACACGCCGATTGTTATCTGGTTTAATCCTGTTTAGGTGTTATCTCGTTCCATCACACGTGTTTTGGCGGACTGGCGTCGGCCATGATGAGTATTGCCGCCAATGGAACGACTCCTCTAACAAAATGTTCACCTGTACCGTAGTATCGTTTTCGAAGCGGGAAGCTCAAAAAATCGCAAATTTCTTACGCAGATTGTGAAGTTATGAGTGCATTTCAGACTTTGCCGATGTGCTCATCGTGATTTTTGAGGCATTATCTGTAGGAAACAACTCTTAGTTTTGCTCTAGCTAAAGTTTGCAACAGGCCCATTACTTTGAATAACTTTTTCCTGCTAAAAACGATCATGTTGGTGAATAAAACACAAGGTGCGATGTTGACGCCAACATGGTATCAATCTTAACATGACCTCAAAATGTTATCAACACGATCTTTTCTAGTAGGGCTATGATTAATTTCGAATTGACTGAAAGTGACTCTTACCAAAAACTTGACCAAAGATGATTCGTAACAGGAACTGAAAGTTCGCTGACTCTGATGAAATTAAGTTTAAAAACGTAAAGGACTTGATGTTTGCATTTCTCTAGGTTTCATGATTAAAATTAATGCCTCATTCTGAATTTCTTTAACAAAACCTGTACGCAATTAGAGTGAAACATTACAAAAAAAGCAGGCATCATCGGTTCAACGAATAAATAAAAAAACGAGGTCAAGGTGACGGATGCTTATTCCAATTGTAACGTGGCTAAGTTTCACCTGACAACCTATTATTATTCGTTTTAGCTGTATTTTGCAATTAGGAGCTACAATTCCCGGCACATTCGTAAAAACACATACGTCTTTAGGCAAACTAATGGTACATACGCTGTTTTTTAACTGAGCTAGGAAATGTAGTTCGTAATTGCAAAATCAAGTCCAATTATGAATGGTATATGTATATTTTAAACCACAGACCATTTTAGTTAAATTACAGAGTCTATTCGTCAACGGTCCTGAATGAAAAGCATTCAAGGATTCTTGGATGAATGAATACATCTTTTAGTGAGCCTTTGCAATGCAATGATGTACTTGTAGTTCTGACCCCTTCCAATATAATTTCAAAAACAGTCCGATTTTCTCTTTCGAGAATCGTAGATTTGCTTTGAAAAAGCAGCCGCGACCACTGTGCGCTTCCCGCCGCAGCAAACTGACAAAGAACTGGGTCAACTTTTCAATTTAAGTGATCTACGACCGAATCCGTCCTCAAAATCAGATAATTCGTCGCGAAAAATACTCTCCATCCGAACGCTACAATGACGTGACATCCCTTGTTGCCGAGTTAAAACAAAAAAAATTCAATTTTGGGGAACGCTAGAAAAATTAAAAAGAAAAGGACCCCAAGACATGGTCAGACTTAGACTTTTAGAGGACACACCGTCACCTTTCGGTAGAAGTATCACAAGCGCCATTGATGATAAATTATAATAAAGAAGTAATTTTTGGGGTTCGGGGCTTACCTGGTTTAAACCCAATAAATAAATATTCATCTAGCTGTCAAATGTTATAATTTTTAACCTTCCGTGGAAAGCATAAGTCTATTGGTCTATTTGAATTTGTTACAGAAATAGAAACCTGTTTGATGTAAGCGTCATGAGATTTCAAAACACAGTATCACAAGCGCCAAAATGGATACTTAACCTGAGTTTTCCTTCAAAGGAAACGTATACCGATAAGAGCTGTTTTTGGGCCTACCTTGAATTTCCTCAACTTTAAAATTTTGCCCATTGGAAGTATATATTTTACGGAATTCATCATGACATGGTCACTTTTGGACTTTCCTCGGTAAAAACACTGGCATACATTTGGGTCTGATGGCTGATTTTGGCGAAAAATGCTAGTATTGCGTGTCAGAGGTCGAGTGCCGACGAATTCGCTTCTTCACCAAAATTGGCCTCTAGGCCCATGTTTAGGTCAGTATTAGACCTAAAAAGAGACAAAAAATGACCGAGTCATGATGCAATTCATATGATATGGACCTCCAATGAGTAAACAATCGAAGAGTTGAGAGAAATCAATCAGAGTTGGCCCAGAAACAACCCTTCCCGAAACCCTTTCCTTATTCAAATTAGAGACTAAGAGTGATTCTGAACATGTATCCAAAATTTCAAGTCTCTGTTTTGTTAATAACAGTTGCCACAATAATACACAAAAAATAGACCGAAAAACTCAACTGAAATACTCAAGAAAACGGGTAACCAAGGCTGGGATTCGAGAGTGGTTTCGACACCAGGAAACAAAAATATATAAACAATTTTTCCAATCAAAATTCCCAGACCCCATTTTGACCATAAAACCATGTCATTTAAAATGATTTAAGCAAACTTACCAAACAGATTAACTTCCACGAGAAGAGCTGTAGCCGTTTGCGTTGGTTAGCGGCGTTGCTCTCTGCGCTGGGATGCTACTTCAAGCAGGCGCATGCATATACAACTAAACCTGCACGATGGATGTGCGTGTTGCATATGCAAGTCAATTGAAGACGTTTTGAAAATCCTTGCGTCACTAACGTGGACATTTATCAATAACGGAAGTTAGGAATGTTTCGACCCCGGCCTCGACCAGGAAACAAAAATATATAAAAAATTATACAGATCAAAATACCCAGACCTTCATTTTGACCATAACAAAAAGTCCAAAAAGATAACAGCTGTTATTAAGTCGTTCCGTTTTTCACGAGTCTGATGGAGATGGGCTCTCAATTGTCGCTTGTAATACCTGGACGAGCGTAGGGTGACAATGTACCCGGTGTAAGTCTCGGCAACATCGGCGAGACCTGTCACCCGTTCTTTCACGCGGCGGTTAATTTGAAACTTTTCCACCCATGCGGTCGCGTCGGGCCCGGACTCTCTGTGACATCCATCGTAAAACTGCGCAGTTAATTTATACCGTATTTCAGGAGCGTTTTACAAGAGGTTTTTTACTACCTCTCAGCGTGTTTTATCGGAGCCGCGAAATTACACATCTGTCTCCTGCTTTTAATTACCGCGACGCAACCCTCGCCGAGGCTTTTTTCCCAGAAAACATTCGGTGATTTTATGAGCTTTCTATACAGCGCGTCGGCGATCGTTCATTTTCAATACGCCGTTCAAAAGCTCGACCTTATCTGTATTTCATAGAGAACACGGTGGACACATCGGGAATTTTCAGTTGTTTCTCCAACGAGAGAACACCGAAAAAAAGGATGCTGATTTAACATTCTGGATGTGAGAAAGTGTTCAACAACACACAAAAAACTGAATTAACCGCCAAAGCAGGGAGTTTTACATCTTGACATTGTAAAGTAACTGCTGTAGCGGTTAATGCCAGCGTTTTGTGAGTGCCGCACATTTTTTTCACATCCAGAATGTTAAATCAGCATCCTCTTTTCCTCGTTGTTTAAGGTGAACGGGGGTCCATGAAGTCGGTAGGTCAACATTTAGAACAAATTCAAATTATATGGCAAATATTTAGTGCTTCAAAATTATAACGAAGGGCCAAACCGTTGTCGAGATATCGCAAAAAAACCAAGTAGTGAGATAACTTTACGCTCCTGAGCTAATTTCTCCACCTAACCAAAACGATGCAATGCAAAAAATTGCGCAAGGATTTCCAAAACTCCTTCGATTGACTTGCGTATGCAACACGCACATCCATCGTGCAGGTTTAGTTGTATGCATGCGCCTGCTTGAAGTAGCATCCCAGAGTAGAGAGCGACGCCGCTAACGAACGCAATCGCGGCTACCGCTCTTCTCTTGTAAGTTTATTTTTCAAGTAAGTTTGTTTCAATCATTCTAAATGACAACATATTTGTATGTTGCTAAGACCTTGTTTATTAAAGCTAGGGGTCAGTAATAAACATTGAACGCACCAAAGAAATCTATCAATGAGCCACTAGACATGGTGCAAATTTCAGCATTCTGTTACTTGTTTCCTCATAAGAATTGCACATATGACACGATCCGTGCAACAAATTTGACTCAAATCAACTCATGAACTAAGATCTATAGGTGAAGAAGCAACAATACCACGTTGGCATACGATTTATTTTAACAAACATCGGTGGGAAATGTGAGGAGATGGCGATTTGATTGTCGTAGTGCATTATATCTCTCATTTCCCTGTCATTTTGGCGCTTTTGAAATTCCTGTAAGTCTGTGGACCTTTTCAAAACGGATTTTCCAGTATTTCGGCTTCAAAAATACGCAATAAGTCACCGCGTAATCTACTCACCTGGTATTTTCAAAATATTAAATGAAATCCACAAGGCTTAGTGACCTATTACACTTTACGTGCAATTTTGAAGAAGAAACACTTATTAGAATGCTTCAACTCGTACCTAGTCTAGTGGTCTATTCTGCCTTGCTGAGGAAGAACGCCGTATGAACATTCGAGAGTTGCCAAATTTTTGTTCGATAAAATGTTTATTTTTGCGGTAAGTTATGAATGTTTTTCCCTGAAATTTTCAGGAACCTCAGGTAAAGTTGTGAACAAAGTTATCCGAAAAATTGGAAGAATAATATTCACAAGTTTACTAGGAAATTCGTGTTTTATGAAAAGAAATTTGGCAACGTCTGAAAGTTCATACGGCGTTTTTCCCTAGCACGGCAGTATTCCGATGAGAAAGTAACAATTCTCGATTTCTGACCTCGCCTGGTCGTCCATTAAAAAGAGGTTGTTCATAAGCTTCCTTGCTCAAGCCTCAGGTCATCGGCTTATCCACCGTCATTCAAACTCCCCTTCATTTCTCCCGCGAGAGCGATCCGTTAATAAAATAAAAGATGAATAGAGGTGGAGTTTCTTGGTCGCTTCGACTGACCTCTGCGATCGAGAAACAAGCCTGGAGGATGGACAGTGAATGCCGTGTTACGTCACAGCAGCGCGTATTTTGACCCTCTCGAGGATGTTGTGTAAGAATTATTGATGGAGTTCACCTTTGGCAATGTTGTAAAATATCATGGGAATCATTGATTAGTTTCTACGATTGATGATCTAGATTTATTGGACGCATTTCTATCAAACGGTATGTGCTTAATGACGTGAGCCCTGTTTTGCAAATATTCTCATAGGTCTTAGGGCTCATGTCTTAATGCACATAGTTCCGTTTGGTAGAAACACGTCCTATTGTGTTAGAACATTGCATTAGTTCGAATAACAGGAGAAACGGGAGAAATTCATATCGGGGGATTTTTCTGTTGTTATCTACGAATACTAATCTACATATTGGACGTATTTCTATCAAACGGAACTATGTGCATTAAGATATGAGCCCTGAGACCCATGAATACACATGCATAACAGGGCTCACGTCATAATGCACATAGCTCCGTTTGACAGAAATACGTCGTATTGATGGTCGAAGCGCGAAACCATGTAACCTATTTGCGACACCGCAGACATCCTGTCATACTTTATTTTTTCCTTGGAAAATAAGTTGATATAATTCTTATGAACGCGATTGCGTTCGTTAGCGGCGTTGCTCTCTACGCTGAAATGCTACTTCAAGCAGGCGCGTGCATACAACTAAACCTGCACGATGGATGTGCGTGTTGCCTACGCAATCTAATTGTAGGCGTTTTGAAAATCCTTGCGCCACTAACGTGGACATTTTTCGCATTGATCCATTTAATGGTTATTCTTGGCCCCTAGCTTCACCTAACACTATCTTAAAGTCACATCGTAACTTACCATCCAAAGTATATCACATGTGCAATATGCGCTTGGAAGCTACGTTGCCAGAAATTTAAATATTATATTAATACACGTACATACTCATTACACGTGCAACACGTTGCACTCATTGGAAATTTCCTTTTTTCAACGCATTGGTGAGAAAGCAGCTTTTTCCACTTGGTCAATCTAAACGTCCGGATCTAGATCTACCAAATAAAATAAGTTGATGTAATTTTTATGAACGCGATTGCGTTCGTTAGTGGCGCGTCGTTGCTCTCTACGCTGGAACGCTACTTCAAGCAGGGGCGTGCATACAACTAAACTTGCACGATGGATGTGCGTGTTGCATACGCAAGTCAATTGAAGGCGTTTTGAGGCTTGTTGTAATTCTTAATGTATCCTCGAAGTTAGGAATGTGTTCCAGACTTTCATCGTGACTTTCAGCCATTCTCTTTAAGAAATTATTCTATTTTTCGCTCTGGCTGAAGTTTAAACAGGCCCATGGAAAAACGGAAAAACGTAAATAGAAAAACGTATTTTGCGACACCGAAAATATTTTGTTCGTAAAGTACACTCCTCACCAGGAATCCAATATCCTTGGGCTCGAGAACGCCCCGACCGCTATTTAATTCCGAATTCGTATCCGTTTGAATTATTCAAGGACTCGAGGAGTTGAAGTGCCTCAAAGGAACACCGGCGACAGCTTCCAGCGCGGAAACACATGAGAATTAATAACACTATAATGATTTGTTTATCTCGCGACTCGTTACTTACTCCCC
>NW_017556462.1:1376526-1463373 GCF_001854935.1 Bemisia tabaci
GCCCCAGCTCCAAGTTTTAATGAAAGACCCCCCGAACTCGGTTTTTCGACCCAGAGCGTCCTGACCCAGTTCCTTTGAAGAATCGTCTCCTTCCACTTGAGGTGACACATTTACGGAGGAGCTGATCGCGCAGTGGGAGCTGCCAATTTTCTACACGATATATCGTCGTTTTCCGGGCGAAGGTACATACTGTCGTGCTAAGGAAAAACGCCGTATGAACCTTTAGGCGTTGCCAAGTATTCTTTGATAAAACAAGAATTTCCCGGTAAACTAATGAATATCTTTCTTCCAATTTTTCAGATAATGTTGTTCGCAATTTCACCCAAAGTTCTTGAAACTTTCAAGGAAAAATATCGATAACTTTCCTCAAAAATTTTACACATTAACACATTTTAAACATTTTACTAAATGGACGTATTTCTGTCAAACGGAACTAAAGGCCATGGGGGTAGGAAGGTAGAGGAGGGTTTGAATTGGCGGCGGAACCAGGCTTCGGGCTCATTCGTTCCTATACTCGCAATGCGCTTCCATGGCGCTTAGTTCCGTTTTGACAGAACGCGCTATCCGGCATTCTAAATTCCTCAAAAGGAACTCAAATTGGCGCTTAGTTCCGTCTGACAGAAATACGTCCAAATGAAACTTGGCAACTCTCCAATGTTCATACGACATTCTTCCTTGGTACGGCAGCATATTCCAAGGTTCCAAAATTGACTCAAATAGTTCATAGATAAGTTCATAGAAAATACTCTTTCACAGGGGTCATGATGTCCATTATGGTGTCCGTGATGAAAGTGAGGACCTGCTAAGATTTTCAACTTGATCGATGCAATTCATCGCCCGTCATCTTAATATCGCCACAAACACGAGGCAAACCCCCTTAAAACGATAACCATCCCGTGGAATCGTATACCCTACCCGCATATACCCGTGTTGCAAGGATGTTAAACTCGCCTCCTCTCGGCAATTACACCTGTTAATTGCTGGCTGTCTCAGGTCCGTAAGATCTTCCGAATTTTGCAGCTCTTCCGGCAGGCTTCCCGCTTGAAAGTTTCCACAAAGCCCTCGTAATGACAAGGCTCCGTCATCCGTCGCCAAGTCGGGCACCGCGCCGGGTTAATTGACAATCTGTCAAGCAGTGGCCTAACGCCGCAATTCCCTCCAAAATTCCCTCTCTCCCTCCTCCCCCCTCCTCCTCCTCCTCCCCCCTCCAGGACGGAGTAGTGTTTAATTAATCTCTGGGGGAGGGGCCGGCCGGAAGCCGAAACCGATACTTTTGAACTGTAAGTTGAATTAGTAAACTTCTCTCGGGGAGCAGCGAGCTAATCGAGTTGGCGCAAGAACCGTCCCACGATTCCTCTGACGTCAGCGGCTATGAGGAGCTCCGCGGAAATAGAGTGTACCGTCGGGGAAGGTGTCTTACCTCGCTGCGGCGGGGGGTTTGAATTTCCGACCGTGTTTAAGTCTTCACGGATAAGTAGTGAAATTGGAACTTCCTACCTTAGAAACTTCCTATCCTAAAAATCAGGGAATTAAGGTGATTCGACGGACGCCATTTTTTGTGTCAGAGCAACGTGCGATATATCGCATCGATTCGTTCCACAATTTCAGCTAATTATAATTCTTTTCGAATTTTGAGATTGCACTTCTGCTGTCATGAGACTAAAGAATTCAAATTTGACAGAGAAATTCAACGTATTGAAGGCGTGGTTTTTTCAGAGGAAAAAAATGGCATTCGAGTGCAGTTGCGATATCAGTATCGAATGCGATATTTTTCCTCTAAAAAAACCACGCCTTCATTACGTTGAATTTCTTTGTCAAATTCGGTACATGAATTCTTTAGACTCATGACAACAGAAGTGAGATCTCAAAATTCGAAAAGAATTATAATTAGCTGAAATTGTGGAACGAATCGATGCGATATATCGCACGTTGCTCTGACACAAAAAATGGCGTCCGTCGAATCACCTTAATACATGAAGTATCCTTACGGAAATCCTGCCAAATTGTGACATGATAGATGTGAAGCGAAACTGAGACTCATTAAGTTGTAACATAAAGGCTTTAGCAGTAGCACTTACTTAGTCTTTTATAAAAGGACGCAGCCAAAGTCCTAAATAAAAGCGTGGGATTGGCTTTCATAAAAAGTGGTTTATTTTTAGTCGAAGTTTTTCGGTACAATTGTCATCGTCAGAATCTGAAGAGTACGGAACAATCGAGTGCCTGCCAACGTTTTTATAGTTTTTAGTTATAAAATGTATTTCAAAGATTGCCCGAGTTTATTTTCGGCAAGTTTTCCGACCGTAACAAGGTCCTGGCGATGGTAATCGTGCCGAAATCAGCTTGGACCAAAAATCAACCGGTTTTTCTTGTGTAAGCCAATCTTACACTTTTATTCAGATTTTTGGCTGCCTTCTCGCACAACGAAACTGAAACTGCTTGAAATTGCAGTGTCGGCCCCTCTGTTTAATTCAGTACAAATGCGGACTAACTTTCAGTCCTACGGAAACACACCGTAAAGTACCTTTCATGCAGTTTTCATATTTCGGAGTAAATATGACGGTTGTTTAAATTTTGACTCGCGGTTCATCGACCGAAAGTCCGAAACTCGGCATTTGAACCAAGTTTTGGCACGCTCCATTAATAATTTGCCCGAGTACGCCAATCCAAAACTCAAATTCCACGAAATCGCGGCGTGAGTGTGAACGCCGCACAGTGGGATGAGTCAATGAGATAAGTCGGACAAAGTATTGATAATCTCATATCAATGAAAGCAGAGGTTTTAAATAGACGTCATTGCTTTTTGATTGTCATTGCTTTAGATTGAGTCTCATCACCATAATTCCAGGTTTCGCAAATAAGCCTTAGAACACGAGACAGCATATACTCAGCAAAAGCTGCCAAATTCCTGGTCAAATTACCACTTTCAATAAAAAAACAAAATATCAGATCCATCTTTCGAAAAAACAGCAAAAAAATGCATAATACTTAAATGCCCTCATAAAGTAAGTGACTTATTAGATGGAAAATGGTAGTGAAATATTATATTGCTTTTTACTTACTGTAATTTTTTCCTTTTCTTCTTCTTCTTTTTAAGAATACTTAACAGAATTATTTTTATGACGTATTTGTGAAGCCGATGCGCATATACATAAGGATAAATTATTATTATTTTCTTTTAAAATTACCTTCATGAAGTACCACAAACAGTGGATCTGGTGCACGCAAGAGAGATTAGCCGTCTAAACAGGCTTGAAAGGCGCAGAATAGCCTAAAAATCACGATAGTCACACTCTACGAGGTCTGTTAGATTAGAAAGCGGATTTTGGACATAACTAGCCCACAATTCGTCCGAATCAGGTTTTCTTGAGCTTTCCTGATAGCTAAAAATATACTTAAGAACGCTACGTTCACAGGTTTTGTTTATTATGATCAGTGTTTATTCTGTCTCATCTTGAATACGAGTAAGTCAGGTGCGTTTTGCGATTTTCATGATGCGATCACTGATAGAGCAAAGATTCAACATTAAATTTTGTTTTAAACTCGGTATACCTTGTACCGAAACTTTTGGCATATGCTAAGTAAAGTTTACCATGATCATTGTATGAGATGTTCCCACTGTTTTGAATGGATTAAACGATTCAAAACTGGTCAAGAGTTCGTCAAAGATGAGGAGCATGGGAATCGACCCTCAACGGCAACTGACACGTGTCACGAAGAAGTGCGGGCAAAAGTGCTTGAAAATGGTCGTTTCGAGCTTGTTGAACAGAGAAATATTTCTGAAGGCTCTGTACATACAATTTTGATAGAATATGTAGACACGCATCGAGTTTCAGGTACACTTGCCCCTTGATTGTTGTCCGTTGAACGAAAATCCAACCAAATGTCAATTTCCCTTTAGCTGCTTGAACGTTCTAACAATGATCCTACATTTTTGGATAGGATAATTTTCGGTGACAAATACTTTAGTGTACGGCTACGATATGGAGACGAAACTCCAATTGAATTGTGGGTTGAAAAATGTAGTGCAAGACCGAAAAAAGAGAGACAAGTTCGATCAAACATAAAAATCTCAAAACACCCTTGAGGTTGCCTTACTTCAAGCCCCATACCAACGAAGCTAATTAGGATTTTTCAAATTTGTGAACGTAGTGTTCTTAAATATATTTTCAGCTATCAGAAAAGCTCAAGATAATGTAATTTGGACGCTTTGTGGGCTAGTTATGACCAAAATCCGGTTTCTAATCTAACAGACCTCGTATTTTCAATTATGCATTCTTAACCATCCGTCAGATCCTCAATTTTTAGGGAACTTCACCAAAATGCGTCACGAAAATCAGGAAAATGTCAGGGAATTTCATTTTCTAAAATCTGCGGCAACCCTGATTTACAAATCTTCTTGAAAATTCGTGATTTGTCGAAGTAAGTTTGGCTACGCGTGATGGCTCATACGGCGTTCTTACTTAGCACGGCAGAAATGAGCATCGGATTTTACAATTTTCGTCGAAAATTCAATGTCCGACTTCCGTCAATGATTCGTTCCATTGTGCGCTGCCGCCAGGACCCTGATAATGGGTGGAGGGAAGGGAGGGGTTGAAACCTCCAAGTTCACACACTTGTTGCTTATTCCGAGACGCTCCTTCCATAGACAACCGATTTTCTCTCGAGCCACGAAGAGCATTGAGTTTATCGGACGACGGAGCTCATTTCGAGGTGCAGATACGTTGTTTTGCCAGTGGAGCGACGATTTCTGTAGGAAATTGCGTTACCGCCGAGCGGATTTCTGAGAAACCGCGTTTTAAACATTCAGTTTAATCATAGCTTGTGAGATGAGGTTTTATTCATGGTCGGGGAAACGGAGTTGATCGAGACGATTTCCAGGAATGATTTCCTTGAACGGGGGTAAACAAGAGTGACTCCCAAGTGTAACGAGGTGGTGCTTTTTTTTGTCGGAGGATACGAGATCATCGTCGAAAAGAGTGAGGAAAATTGAGAACGAGGAAAAACGCTTTTAAATTTTTATGAGCAGGATGGAAACAAAGTCAGTATAGTCAGTTTGTGACCAACTGACTATTCGCGATAGGAGGAACTTTACTAAAACTGGGACAGGGTGACAAACTTTAGGGAAAAGCTGGAGAATCCAGGGAATTGTTAAAAAAACCCGGAAGGCCAAGGAAAATTGACTGGCAACGACTGATGAAAAAACTTTTAAAATTCTAAAAGACAACTTTTTTTTTTTAAAAAAAAAAAAAAAAAAAAAAAAAGCGTTAACATCTTCGTTTTAGGAAACTCTTCTTGAGTATTTTGTTATGTAACATTTCAGTAAAAAAGCGCTTACAAAACTCTAAGACTATCAACTATAGTATTTTAACACAAAAAATGTTTTAAAAAAATGTTAAAAAAAACTACAGTGATATTATAAGATTTTTTCAACACTTTTTTCCACTTACATGTTACTTCTTGTAAATTTTACAGAAAAAAATAGCCGAAAAGGGTTTCTTAGTACGGACATTTTAACAGTTTTCTGAAGAGTTTTTGAAAAATGTTTTAGTGTTACAATCACCCGTGGCATACGATAAGATTGTTCCATTTTCCTTCGTTTCCCTTGTCTTGGGTTTGACTAACAATCCCAATGAACAGCCTTCATATTTAAAGTTCACTCCTAATGACCAAAAATTTGGGTCACTTGCACTGAACTTCAGTGTCTCACATGGACCGAATTTCTTTCCTCCGTGTAGCCAAAAAATACATTTCCTCCGCCGAATTTCCTCTACGCCGCGACCAAGTCTCGAGTCAACCCAACTCCCACGAAATTTCTCCAGTCTTACCTAGAACTCGAACTTTCGGCCAAGAGCGAACTCCATGCAGGAAAAATCCACGGATCCGCGCGGAGTTTAAAACAAACCAAGTGTTCGCGTCTCGAGGCGCTGTTCTATTTACGAGGGGCTCTAGGCCCGAAACTTTAGATTGTGTTTTGAAAGGATTTAATTCGCCGAGACGTATCGTCGGTCCTCGAGCCGAAGCGCGTAAGTGCCTCCGCAGGTGAGTTTTGTCATCCGTATAACCCTACGGTATCCACGGATCAGGAGTTAAGTGCTTTTGTTGACGGAGCGACGGTATCAGCGCAAGGAACGGAAGAGTAATTTTCCTCCTCGTGTAATCTGTCAATACTCGCCCAAGTTTTGATTCCGTGCAATGTCACGGCGGGATCTCCCAAAAACACCAGGCGCTTGGAAAGTTTCGCCGTCAGGAACGCTGACGTTGTGAAGAAAAACGCCGTATGAATGATCGAATGTTGTCAAATTTTTCCACATAAAAGATTTATTTTTGGATAAAATGATGACCGCTCTTTGACACTGTCTGGTGCCTCGGATTAATTGAATGGAATTCAGAGATAGTGTCTAAGGAAATCCGCCGTATGAATGAGCGGATGTGGTCAAATTTCTCAGTATAAAATATTCAGTTTTAGACAAAGATGACAGATCAATCGATATATCGCAAAACACGCCATGCCACTGCCCGAAATATGGTGTATTATTAGAAGAACTTTGGCGCCTTCCAAATATTTGAGCGGCGTTTTTACTTAGCACGGCATAACACGATTCTAATGAATAAGTTCAGCTTTATTAATTCCGAGTTCAGCTTGTGAAGTTGCATGCTCCTGGAGTGGAATTTCACGTGGAAATGGGACCTAAGTGGTGGAAAACTAAAATTTTTCATGTTTGTGCCATTGCGTAGAATATTCATTTATTATAATTTTGTGGCAAAAATATGCAAGATCAGTACAGAAGAACCATCCTGCAGTCATTACGTTTTGGGTCAACAAATAAATGGGCGCAGTTCGGAGGAAAAACTTTTTAAAATGTTGAATCCTCAAGATTGTCTTGTCCGTCATTTCTCTCACGAAAAATGTAACTAAATTCAACGTTGCCTAATTTCTCCACGTAAATTTGATTCTCACTAGGATAATATTGGGCTTTCCTGATTGAAAATTCCACCAATTTTTCCCATCTGATCTCACGCACAAATTTGAAAAATGTATCACGAAAATTGCTCGAATACACATTTGTGAAAAATTAAATTTTGCTTGCGTCAAAAATGCAATAAGGTACATTCTTTCCTCCGGTAAATGACGGATTAACCTGATATTTCCTACCGTCACTTAATCTCCAAGTTAATCTTCGATCTGCACACACTATTTCTACATCATTCGATCAATAGAACTTTCTAGACTCATTATCTCTTTCAGTACATTACAGGCAACCATGCGGCAGAAAAAAACCAGGCGTGGATAGTTTGATGTTGCCAAATTTCTTATGATAAATGGATTTTCCGAGAAACTCGAGTAATTTCATTCTCAATCATGCGCGTCGTCCAGAAAATAAGTTCACCTTTTTACTATCTCCGAAACTAAAACAGAGAAAGAAAATGTGTAAAAAACATTTAAAATCAACTACGCTCAGCTCTCTGGTGCGTTGTAGATTTTTGGATTTAATTCATTAAAACTGACTGGAGAAAAGTGGGTTTTCTGGAACGTTCAAATAAATATTTTGTCTTTGCTTTCATCGAATTTGTCCGAGTTTATATTTTTGACCGGCCACAAACCTCGGGAACCGATTGAAACAGCGTCCGCTTGGGTCAAGTTAGGTCACGCAACTAAACTAGCTTCACGGATATGCTGGAAGTATCACTCGAAGTGAAGGCGCCTTAATCTTCGATCTGCACACTTTATTTCTACATCATTCGATCAATAGAACTTTCTAGACTCACTATCTCTTTCAGTACATTACAGGCAACCCTGCGGCAGAAAAAAACCAGGCGTGGATAGTTTGATGTTGCCAAATTTCTTATGAAAAATGGATTTTCCGAGAAACTTGAGTAATTTCATTATCAATCATGCGCGTCGTCCAGATAATAAGTTCAACTTTTTATTATCTCCCAAATTAAAATGCCTGCTTTCATCGAATTTGTCCGAGTTTATTTTTCTGACCGGCCACAAAGCTCGGGAACCGATTGAAACAGCGTCCGCTTGGGTTAACTTAGGTCACGCAACTAAACTAGCGTCACGGATATGCTGGAAGTATCACTCGAATTGACGGCGCCTTAAAAATGACT
This sequence comes from Bemisia tabaci, assembly GCF_001854935.1. Lineage (NCBI taxonomy): Eukaryota > Metazoa > Arthropoda > Insecta > Hemiptera > Aleyrodidae > Bemisia > Bemisia tabaci. The sequence goes on from NW_017556462.1 coordinate 1,384,639, forward strand.
CAAATCCGAACGGAACAAGTTTACAAACGGAAAACATGTTTTTCAATGATTTAACATGACATGTGACGGAAGTCTTAAATACCCTTGATCGCTCCTGACTGTTGTCGGATGGCATCATTCGATTTTGCGCGAAACCGGGGCATTTTAAACTTGCGGAACTGTTGCACTTTTGGAGCAGCGGACTTCTCGGTTTCTAAGTTACTTTTTCCTTTTTTAATATGCGTATCATGTTCGGAACGTCATTCGCCTCCAGCAAAATGTATTCACAAGTCCAAATTCGTTCGTGGTTCAGTGACTCATTTCCTATCCATGCAGGGAATCCGAAAAATTCCGCGTTATGTCAGCAAAAGCGGTACAGCGAAAAGCGCTTTAATATCCCGCCTGGCATGTCGTCGTTGACGAGGAGTGCAACAGGTGAAGCTGGATCAGTATTTCACTGCGAGGCATAGTTGCCAGATTTCGCCGTAAAAGAGAGGTGAAACACAATAGTTTGGATGCACACAACAATAAAAACACATTAAAATACAGAAACAAATAGATTTACAAGGCTAAGGAGATATAAAACGAAGCAGGACGTTTCGGGCCAATTACATGCTCATTCTCTATTGGAACAAAAGCTAAAAAATGTAAAAATTAAAACAAGAAAATGAGCATGCAACTGACCGAGGTAGGAATCAGTGCAAACTCCTGATTGCATCGGAGTTTACTCCGGAGTTTGCACTGATTCTTACCTCGGTCAGTTCCATCCTCATTTTCTTGTTTTAATTTTTACATTTTTTAGCTTTTGTTCCAGTTGAGAATGGGCATGTAATTGGCTCGAAACGTCCTGGTTTGTTTTATACCTCCTCCGCCTTGTGAACCCATTTGTTTTTGTATTATAATGTGCTTTTATTGTTTTGCTGTAAAGTAGCATGATTTCCATAAGATTAAATTTCAAAATGCAGATTTTCAGCAGAACTTGGCTCTTATGCTGCGCGGACGAGTGCCGAAGAGCGACTGTTTTTAGTGCGAGCGCCACGACGCACAGTGGATCGAGACAATTGGAGAGGTCGGACATGAAATTTTTGACAAGAACTGCAAATTTGGATGCTTATTTCGTCACATTTTAAACTTTAAGGGGTGCTTCGGAATGGTAAACTCACGAGGAAACCAATGGAACCACTTTCAGAACCTCAAAGATGTATAGAAACGGAGTTACAAGCGTTTAAAGTTTCCGAATTTTGTCCGACCTCCCCTATTGACTCGATCTACTGTGTGACGCGACGCGACGCTGGACCACGGTGCTTGTCACAGGCCGTGCGCTCGCCCGGTCGGAGATTTACACTCCAGCTCCCGACCTCTGCTTTAATTAAATTAAAGTAATTGTATAATGCTTTTAGTTCATCATTATGACATGTCCATCGGGGATTTTTCTAGTTTTTCCCGCGGCTGTCCGATTAGGTATCCCGAGCACATTTGGACGTATTTTTGTCAAACGGAACTATGTGCATTACGACATGAGCCCTGATGCCCATAAGAACATATGCATAACAGGACTCACGTCACAATGCACGTAGTTCCGTCTGGCAGAAATACGTCCATTTAGTTGTCTCCTGCACCGAAGAATCCAACTCATTTTAAAGCCGTCTTTTCCCGCGCAAATATCGACGTATATCTATCAAACGGATTTATGTGCAGATGAAGATATGGGATGTGCTCTAAAAAAGTTGGATAAGAAACAATGTAGTCAGCGGGCGTGATTCCTTTTGAAGAATTGGAAAAGCGGGATTTTAAATTGGACGTATTTCTGCCAAACGGAACTATGTGCATTAAGACATGAGCCCTGAGACCCAACAGAATATGTGCATAACAGGGCTCACGTAATAATGCACATAGTTTCGTTTGATAGAAATACGTCCAATTGAGCAACTACTGCCCTGTGTACTGTGTACTGTGTGCCTTTTACCCCTGGATGCGCCACTGGAAGCCTAATTCGGTGTAGACAAAATCAATTTTTAATACAGATTAAAAAACAAATTGAATGCGGATGTTAGTTCTCCCAGCGCGCGAAAGAGTGGAATTCTTGATTCTCGTGAAATCTCGTTAGGAGTCAAAACTTGTATTAATCACTTTACTTGTAAATTACAAACCTATTTATACAGTAGGCTGCTCCGAGCCGAAGAAAATGCGCTCCCAAGTTTCAGCACTCAAAAGTGGAAAGCACACAAAAGGAACGTTTACACGTTAGCTCATGTTTTATTACCAGAGGCAAAACGTGTATAGCCTCTCTGTTTGCTTACAACAAGCCCACAACTCCCCTAAGCCCACAACTTGTCGCGACGTCAAACTTTTCTCGACTATTTGTGAATTTTCCTGAGAGTTGAGTAGGATCTGCATCAATATTCAACCATCACCTAGCATTCGGATGTGTCCCGAACTCCCACCGTGGGTGTGATCTGAAATTGAAAAAGCTCATTCTCAACACGCCAAACGCAAAAGAGTTCGAAACTGTTTAATTCATAACTCTATCGAATGAGATCATTAACTCGTCTAATACGTTATAGGTTTAGAAGTTTATTTTGGCGCATCAGACAATCAAAGAAATTACCACCATTTTTACTGAATCCTCACTACTTAGAATGTTCATTTATTTTCTAAGATTTTCATTTCAGTCATAACTCACCTTTTTGTCACCTATAATTTATCGAAAGTTTACCCATTTGCTCGTATTTCTAATTATTGTTAATCGACCAATCTTCTATGTTCGCGCTAAAATCTATGAAAGGTATCAGCAGATTTTTTTGTTTTTTTTTCCTCATTTATATACCTCTCCGTATGAAAAGGTTTACAAGTTTAGGCTCTGTTCAAATTGCGCCATTTTTTGTGAAAACAACGTAGAAGCTTCATAATGTTTTTTTTTTTTTTTAATTGTGTGACGTCGTAATGACAAAAGTATAAAAATAGGGAAGATTTTCCGAGGAAAAATTTCAGTCAGGCTTTTGCATGAGTCAGCTGCTAAAGATTCATCAAACTGCAGATTTTAAGCAACACTGCAAAAGCTTGCTTGCGTTTTTTCTACAAAGACTGGCTCAATTATTAAGGCCAGTTTTCAGGAAAATTTAAGAGATGTCATTGAGAAAATACTAAAAATATAACATTTGCGAGTTTTCTCACAAAACGAGCAGCTGGATCTATTTTGGTAAGATTGCATAAAGTCGTGCAAAACACAAAAAGACTTCATTTTGCAGCAAGAAACCACTATTGTCCTAGAAACAACATATCGGCATCAGTTTCACTGAACGTATAATTGATTTTCTGGATGAGCTATAATGTGCAGTTTCATAATGCAAAATAAAGTCCAGAGTAAGAATTGACTATCGCTTTGAGTCCACGTGTAGTTTTTAGGACCCACTTGTAAATAGGCACTATTACACGTAGCAATTTTGCATTCATACAACATTTTATGAGTATGTAGTTGTTATTTTTAAACACACAGATATTTTACTGCCGCACGTAGAACACTATCACAACTCACATCTTTCAATTGAAAATCATTCTGCACCTTTTCACACGTTTGTTTTTGACCTCACAATCGTAGCACCATTGTAAATTTCTCAGCCTCAGTAATTAGCGTTTGAGTTCCAGCCCAGACTTCTCTGAAAACTGAAAAAGAAAAATGTTCAAACATGTGAATCGTACTTCTGATGTTCAAAATGATTTAACTATTCGGTTTGTTGAACCAGACTGTCGGTTTGTCAAACTGAACTGCCATCTTGTGGAATTGAGCTTGGGGGAAAAAAATTGATTTGCGCGAACCGAGAGATTGTCTAACAAAACGAATAGTTCGGAGGTATTGAACATACATCTTGCTGAGAAGATTTCATATCTTAAGATCGCATCTTGCAAAACATATCGACGGTGAAACTACCAAACCACGTATCTCGGTTTGCGACGTCGCAGACTTCCTGTCATACTTTATTTTTTAAATGAAAAACTACTTAACATCCAGTCTTGAAAATCTCTGTGATTTTTCCTCTTTGTGCGGAGAAAATTCCGTGAAAATTTTAAGGAATTATATTGATTTGGTCTACTTCAAAAAAATAAAATGTGAGCGTAGATTTTTAAACACCGCAAACGAGATACGTGGTTTGGTAGTTTCACCGTCGATATTAAATTTCTTGTCAATGATGAAGCTGAAGGTTTTAAATGGACTCCTAAATACTTTTTCTAGCTCTGCAGCGATGCGGTCTTGGGTTATTGGGTAGTGTTCCAAGGCGTATATTTACGGTCGTTTCGTAAAAAGTTCCTCTCCTTCGGAAGACCCCATTTTGCATTGTGATTGGGGGAAGTTTGAGGCAACCTTGAACATAGTATCATAAATAGGACAATTTTGGCCAACTTCTAGTGAATATCAGTAGTATAACTTTGAAAACGGATCTTTAAAAGAGGTTAAAATGATTTGTCACCAATAACATACCAAATACGGAAGAAAATACGAGTATATAGCGAATTCCATACATTTAAAGGTTGCTTCCCACCTACTTGAAAGTTTGATCAAATCATGGAATTTTTTCACTCGTATTTTGTACTTTGTGCAAAGGTAATACCTTTAAAAGATCCATTATTACCAAAGTTATACCGTTGATTTTCACGCGGGGTTCGCAAAAATTGTCCATATTATGATGCTATTTTGAGAGCTTCCTAAAATCTCCATTAATCGTACTGGACGTATTTCTGCCAAACAGAATTATGAATGTGTATCATGTTGTTAGCCCTATTATACATATATTTTTATGGGTCTCAGGGCCCATATCTTAATGCTTATAGTTCCATTCGGCAGAAATACGTCCAATTTATAACCAACGCCCCCCCCCCCCTAAGGAGAGGAACAGTTTAAGGAAGAACTATGAATATAACCTTTAAGAGTCCTATATACTCTACATTATGATAAAGGGAGGTTGGAAAAAATCACTGGAGCACTGTCAAGGAGAGGACAATTTTTAAATTAGTCATTTTGAGTAAAATTTGACAAAGAAACTCAAAGATTGTTCCTTTCAAGGGGCTTGAACGTTTCCCGAAAACGGTAAATAAATAATAAAAAGGACAAAATTTGTGATTTTTACAACGTAAACATACTTATACATTTGCTGAAAGTATGATAATCTCATTAAGCAATTTTGTAGCCACTACAGTGGCAAATTATACACATTTTAAGCACTTTTTTCAGACTTTTTTCTACTGATTTTTACTCAAAAATTAAATAAGATTACCTACCTCTCTTCATTACTGTTTTGGATGTCCCCTTATATTCTCGTAAATTGCAAAGTGGATAATTTGGAAAATCCTTAAATATGTAATTAGTGAAGGGAAAATTATGAACAGAACCTTCAGAAACCGCTATAATTAGATCGTTAGCTAGTTTCTTCAAACCCCTCAAAGGTCTCTAAATCCACATTAATATCGTCGTTGATGGTAGAACCTCAAACATACACCACGCACGAGAGAAAATAACAACTCTCTGTTTGCGATAATTTTAAACGATGCAGGAACGTGTCAAAGCGTCACCTTTAGTACCTACACTATTTCATATCAACGTCGCGATGAAATGCATTATCTCGCTGACACAAAAAGGCGAATCGATCGAGGTGTCAAATTTCAGAATGTTTATTCGTTACAGTGTGTCAACATTCTCTGTTGAATCAAACTCCGCTGAAATAATAATTATCAATATAGCTTGAATAAAGAGGATCGTTGGCGTGGAGGATTAGCGCTCCATAAATTCCATGTGTTGCCGCATTGTTGCAATAACAATCCCAATTTAAAATCAATAGGTCTTTTCTGCGTCGTTCAGCATTAGAGTCACCCCCCGCCCGTCTTCATCATACTGTCATGCCAAGGAAAAACGCAGTATGGTCATTCAAATATCGCCAAATTTCCTCTGATAAAACGTTTACTTAGAGAAAAGTTATGGATATTTTTCTTTGACATCTCCATGTTTTTGAAAATGTAGCTAAGAATTTCGAAAATGATTCATGCATATTTTGAAGTGACCTCTTCAAGGTCTCCTCCTCTGTAATTAGTTTTTTTTTTTAATTTTTTTATTTTATTTTACTACTTTAAATAGCCCACAAGGGCTAATCCTGCGCTTTAGTCCCATCCCACAGGACAGCAAATGACATGTAGCTGCAATTATGGAACGAACTGATGCTATATATCGCACGTCGCTCTGACACAAAAAATGGCAACCGTCGAATTACCTTAACTTGGTTTTTGCATAAACTTACTCATTTTCGCGGAGGAACGCTCATTTATGAACACTCTTGGTCATCTTTGTTTGATATTGAAATCTGAAGATTGACAGTTACATTTTTTGTGTCAGAAGGTTGGCTCCCCTCTTGGGCCCCAAGAACTCTATCTCTCGGTCACATCAATAAAAAAACATGAGCCTCCATTGGCGAATGGAAGTGAGGAATTTGCGGGACAAGAGCCCTAGCTGGCACGGACTAGCGGTATCTGGATTTATAATTCATGCTGCGGTCTGCGGCTCATCGTCATCGTTGGCGTGCGATAAAACAGATTAATCACGTCGGGCCAACGTTTTGAACGTCACATTACGCCCTTTATTCGGAGCCACCGAGCCGCCCTCACGCGGCTTTCCGTCCTGCTCAGCCGCAAAATGAGCGCTGCGTTCGCGATTACATTCCCAAAAGACTCCCAGCACACCCTCGTAGCACCATCGGCAAGGGACCGGAAGCCTTCCATTCGGATCCAACGAGAGCCATGCTTTTAGTCGAATATGCTCCCGTGCTAAATTCAAACGTCGTATGAACCCTCAGGCGTTGCCGAATTTCCCTTGATAAAACACGAATTTCTTGGTAAATTCATGAATATTTTTCTTCCAGTTTTTCAGATAATTGTGTTCGATATTTCACTTAAAACCCCTGAAAATTTCACGGAAAAATATTCGTAACTTTCCTCAAAAATAAACATATTATCGAAGGAAATGGACACGCATGTCATGGACATAGTTCATTTTCATTTAAATGCGTTCGGTAATGAATATTTTTCCTAGGAATTTTCAGATATTTCAGGTAAAATTGCAAAAATTAAATTGTAAAATTAAATTCCCTGCAGAGTTGGAAGAAAACTGTTCAAAATCTTCCTTGAAAACTGAGTTAAAATTCTGCAACGTCCAATAGCTTAAACTGCGCTCATATTCATCACGGCAGAGTTGCTATCTTGAGCAATTGACAAGATGCGGGTTCGACGTTCATCCAGGCGTCGTGATACAACTATTGTACTCTATGGATACGCGTATTGCCTGTACGTACATTTGAAGGCGTTTTCGTTTTCTTTGCGCTCGGGGTGCGCGGATATGGCTTGCGCTGCGACGACACGTACGGCACCCAATACTGCCGTGCTAAGGAAAGAGGCCGTATGAACCTTTAGGCGTTGCCAAATTTCCTTTGATAAAAGACGAATTTCCTGGTAAACTTATGAATATTTTCCTTCCAATTTTTCAGATAATTTTGTTCGATATTTCACCTAATGTCCCTGAAAATCTCAGGGAAAAATATTCGTAACTTTCCTCGAAAATAAATATACTATCGAAGGAAATTTGGTAACTCTCGAATGTTCACACTGCGTTTTTTCTTAGGACGGCAGTATGAGCCTCTCTACGTTCGCGGATCTCCTCGGATAAATGACGAAGTTTTGGGATATAGGTCCACCATTTCTATACAATATTTTAGAGAATTTTGGTCGTAGTTTGATGTATACTGTCTGGAAATTTCAAGGGAAAATGCTCACGAATTCCTAAAAAATAAATATTTTTGAGAGGAAATTCGTCATCATTCAATAGTTTATTCGGCCTTCCTCCCTAGTTCAATAGTAAAACGCCGTGTAAGCCTTCAGGCGAAGCCAAATTTCTTTGACCAATTGTGAATTTTTCGGAAAATTGGTACACATTTTTCTCCAGATTCTACACGAATTTCGCTCGTGATTTTATGTAAATGTCTTGAAATTTTCAGGGATAATGTACATGATTTTCCTCAAAAATGAACATTTTTGAGGGGGAATCTGGCAACTTTTGTAAGTTTATATACGGCGTTCCTCCTCAGCACGGCCGATGAGTCTGCTGCTAATTTTTGCTGCAGCGAAAGAAAGAGTTTTTGCCCCATAACCCCATAATTATGGAACGCACATCAAAAAAGTCTAAAATCCACTCTTGCCTTTGTGAAAAAGTAATTTACAAATTTTCTAGCTTCCCTTTTTAAAAACCAGCTACAACATAATTTTGACAAACTTTCCAAGAAGATTACGTATAATTAAGGACTCACTTGCTCCATCACTTATCATCACCATCAATTTTTCCTGACCGGTCTCTCGGGAGCTAGCCTATCTTTAGCCGTGGATAGGCTACGTGCTCGGAACGACTAAATTCGTATTTTGTCTGGAGATCCATTAAAAAAACCTCATATGAGCAGATTGACTGAAAAGTTCTGTATAATACCACTGAAGAACAATTATAGGTCTCACGAATTCCCAAGTTTTTTTTCCTAACCGGTTTCTCAGGAGCTAGCCTATCTTTAGCCGTGGATAGGCTACGTGCTCGAAACGACTAAATTCGTATTTTGTCTGGAGATCCATTAAAAAAACCTCATATGAGCAGATTTACTAAAAAGTTCTGTGTAATACCACTGAAGAACAATTATAGGTCTCACAAATTCCCAAGTTCCGACACAGTTGGAACGGAATCCGTAGATATCCATCCGCGACAAAAGCGTCAGAGCGTTCAGAATATCAAATTTAATTCTTGTTACGTCTCGGTGAAGTGCAAATAATTTAAACATTTTTCTGGGAGATTAAAGCTACGATTTCGAAGTTTTGACGCGGTAAGAGACAGGGTGGTTAATGAAATTTCAAAGTCCTCAAGCGCTTTAATTTCGTTACTTTCTTTTTAATTCTTGGTCGTCTCCCTCCCGCTCCGAAAAACTTTTCCTTGATCCTTCAACCATCTGCCTATTTGTAGAACCCTGCCGTGCTAAAGAAGAACGTCGCAAGAGTCTTCAGACGCTGCCAAACCTCCTTTGACAAAAACGAATTTTCTGGAAAATTTTTAAATACTTTTTCTCCAAATTTTCAGAGCAGTTCACTCGTATTGCAACCTATAGTGTCTCAAGTTTCGATGAAAAATATGCCTGACTCTCCTCAAGAATAAGTTTTTTGAGATTGTAAATGGGGCAACGTTCGAATTTTCAAACGGCGTTTTTCCTTACCACGACAGAGTTGTTCTCGTTTCTTAATATTTGCGGTCGGCGACATGAATACGATATTATAACGGTATTCCAGGACTCTTTACGAAGTAAGAGTGTTCTTTTAGAGTTTTTTTTATACCGTCGAAGCTGATTCGATAGTCGAGCAATCAAACAATGTCTGGATTTTCAGACTTTTTTTGAAACAAACCCTTGAATAACACATCATCGTGTAGTGCGCCAAGTAACAATATCAACAATTTGTAAGGGGAACACGTAAAAATAATTCCAAAATTACATGCTAAGAGGATACAATTCACAGATAATACTATCTATAATTTTCAGTTGAGACATGCTTTTGGAGGTATATCAAATTATTTTTTGATTACCTTTCGCCCATTTTTACGTGACGTTCAACGTGATGTGACTGCGAGGGATTTTAGAGAAATTGTCTTAAAATCCAAAGATCATCAAAAGATGACTGATAAAAAAATGTCTTGCCGAAACCTAAGCTATCGAAAAATACAAAAGTGGAGGATAAAAACGTTTGATATTAATGAATTTCATGAATTCATGCGTTAAGAATGTCTCTTTTTTAACTTGATTTATGAGTATGCCTTGGAACCTGTGCAAAGCCGGTTCCAAGAACCGGCCGTGGCAGGTGCAACGGAATCGAACCCATGAAAAAATTCTGCAGATAAAGTGCTAACATTTATACGGTATGAGTTTATTATATAAAACATGCGTAAAAAATGTTTCTCTCTCTGGTGAACACTGATCCTAATCATATGACTGTTTTCTCTCTCTAGTGATCGTAGTTGTATTGGTATTTTTCCTCTTAAGTGAATTAGAGATAGTAACTTAAAACCGGTTCTGTAAGTGAACCGTTTCTATGTGTACATCCAACTTAAGAGCCACAGCTCTGACCGGTTCCGCAATTATACCTACCCCAGCTGGAACCAGCTGAAGCCAGAATCTGAACCAGTTTCAGAAATCAGCTCCAGTTTTTTAATTTGGGGTCGAATTTCGTCCACTGTCAGACCCGGCCCAGATGCTCGATGGATCGAGTCAAAAGGAGAAGACGGAAAAATTTTGGAAACTTTTAACGGCCAGAATTCCGTTTATACGAAATTTTAAGGTTCCAAAAGTGGTTAAAATGTTTTCCTCGTGAAATTTCCTTGCAGCCGGAAATGCATCTCTCCTTGTATCTGGGATACTCAGACGTCCCTTTAATGGGCCAGCCGCGCTAGTCGCAAAATCGTGTTTTGATGGTTGATTTTTGTAGATTAGCTAAAAATAGTAACATCTGTCTAAACCGCAACTTTCTACGTTCAATATTAACCAAGATATCGCCCTTTGAAAAGTCAGGTTTTTTATGTCATCCACCGCGGCAGTAACACCCTTGGTTTCTACCTCTTTCGTTCGATCAGTGATACAGAAGTCGCAACGCGAAACTTCAACGACATTAAACATGAACAAAGTGCAGTGAACTGACTGATTGCCTAATCTCTTCGCGTCGAGAGCATTACCTCCTAATACGAAGATCCTCGAAGCGCGAATCCGTCTGTTTCTTAGGTTTGTTTACGTTGAATGTCGTTGAGGTTTCGCGTTGCGCCCTCTGCATCACTGACGGAAAAAGACAGGAAGAAACCAATAGTGTCACTGCCGCGGTGGATGACGTCAAAAACCTGACTTTTCAAAGGGCGATATCTCGGCCAATATTGATCGTAGAAAGTTGCGGTTTGGACGGATGTAATTATTTTCAGCTACTTCACAAGAATCATGCATCAAAACACGATTCTCTGACCAGCGCAACTGGCCCATTCTGCCGTGCTAAGGAAGAAAGCCGTATGAACATTCGAGAGTTGCCAAATTTCCCGTGATGAAACATGCATTTCTGGCGACATCCATGCATATATTTCCTTGAAATTTTCAGATATTTTAGGTCAAATTGCGTACAAAATTGTCTGAAAATGGTGGAAAATAATATGCACAATTTTCCTAGGAATTTCGGTTTTTCATCGGAGGAAACTTGGCAACGCCTGGAGGCTCACACGACGTTCTTCCTTAGCACGGCAGCATTGCCATCGATGGCAGTGGCGTGGCGTGAATTGCGATAAATCGATTGTTATGCCATTCAAACCTATGGAAAAGGATCGATAAACAGGGTGTTCGCAGTGAACACCTTAATAATCGATTCTTTACCATAGGTGTAAATGGCATAACAATCGATATATCGCAATTCACGCCACGCCACTGATCGATGGAGGCATTAGCGGTATCCGCAGGGTTTCGTGAGGCAGGAAAACCGGATAGACGTAAGTGCGGTGGAGACTTATGCTAAATATATGTGAGTACTCGCGTGTTTGCTAGGGAATGAGTGCGGGGTGCTAACCTCTTGTGGGTGTTGTAGGCTCCGGGATCAAGGCCGAGGAGGCCGAGGCGATGAACTTCCAAAGCACCTGCGCCGAGGCCCTGGAGATGTGCACCGGAGACCCGGACTGCCAGCGGTCCCTGAACCCGGTCCTCCAGCACTGCGACATGAACCGTTGCCACCGACACCAGTGCATGAAGTCGCTCCAGAACTTCTACCGCTCCAACGACCTCAAGTGGAGCGTCGAGATAGCCTTCTGCCTCTGCAAGTAAGTTATGCTCCCCATTTATTCCGCAAATCCAGGGGAACACCTGTCTATTTTTTCACGGTTATATGCTTTGCAGACCATTGTCTGTCCTTATATGTGCATCCGTGGGCCACTTTCTGAAAAAAGTTGGCGAGTAGTAATTCAGGAGCCGAATTTAGGGGGTGGCCACATGGGCCGCGACCTATGGCAGCAGATTTTGCAATTTTTAAAAATATACGTATAGAAAAAATCGGATTTGGAAAACTAGAATAGGTGACAAAATCTCTCATCTCCTAAGAGTATTGTAATTTCTAATTGAGTCACCATTCGGTGATACAAGAGACAGCACCTTTAATTAGTCGAGTTCAGAGAGAAACCAAACATGCAATTTGGCCTGGAGCGGCGCGGCGCAGAGAGCAATGATGACGAGGACTTGAGATGAAAAGGAGAAGCCCTCGGCGCGGCAGTCGGCATGTAACACATATTAACGCCTACAAGATTGCATTTATACTTCACGCATTGCGTCAAACACGGTGCGGTCAGCAGCGGTCAACGTGAAACTCATTGCGCCCACAAGACTGCAGGCATACTTCACGCATTGTGCCAAACACGGTCTGCGCGGCGGAAGTTAAAATTATTAAACTACCTTTATGTTTGTTCTTTCTTAATTTTTTCTTCCATTTCTCATGAATGGAGGGCTTTGCCCCAATAGAGATAAGTTTACGGAACTTAACTTTCGTGCAAAGTTTTGTGAAATTTTGCTAATGTTGACACGGTTTTCACAAGAAAATATGCCCAACACGAGTAAACGCGTCTTATGCAGCCCCTCCCCCCTCCGGCACGTTCTTTTGGTGCCTTTTTTGATATTTCAAAACGAATGAAATGGTGGGCGGCAAGTACGTAAATCCGACTCTGAGTGGTATCAATCTCTTCGCCATGGTGTCTAGAAATCAGAATTGGGATGGTGATAACTTTGAAAATCGTGCAGGAAGCGCCTAAGGTGATAGGTCAAAATGTCCAAAACAAAATGTCCAAAAGTCAAAATGTCCAAACCCTGAATGCCCAAAAATTTAAAAAGGCCAAATATTAGTAATGTCCAGCAGACAAATAAGTCCAAAAGTAGGCAAATGTCCAAAAGTGAGATTAGGCATAGGTTGAGTTGTCATTGGATTTTTTGGACCAAAAAGTTGCTACTTATGACCGAGGAACATTGCCAAAGTTTCAAACTTCTATCTCAATTAGGAAAAAATATACAGGGGTGGTTGGTGACTTTTGGATAACCCTGTACATTGACGTTGCTTAGAGAGATTGACTTGTGCTGCTGACACTGATTCTGACGAAGACGTCTGAAATCAGTCAGTATATATTTACTCTTTCCATTAATTTGGACATTCGCCTACTTTTGGACTTATTTATCTGGTGGACATTACTGATATCTGGCCTTTTCAGATTTTTGGGCATTCAGGGTTTGGACATTCTGACTTTTGGACATTTTATTTTGGACATTTTGACCTATTACCGCGCCTAAAGCCGAAGAGATTGATACCACTCGCCAACTTTTTTCAGAAAGTGGACCACGGGGCTGGATTTTTGTACATGTGAGGACAGACTACCACTAGCGATCGCTGGTAATTTAGAACTCGTCAGTGACAAAGAGAGGAATATTTAATTTATTGATAAAGAAACCGAAGAAATTAACAGTGCCGAAAGAAAAAGCTGTCTTCACTCTGAATGCGTGATGACGGCTTGCACACATGCTATGAACAGTATCTATGTTCATTAATGAGTTAGATAGGCAACTTAACTACCTGCATGACGAAACGTGGAGTATCTTACCCAAATGAAAGCACGTCAAGCCGGAATTGTGCCTCATAAGTCCTCCATCAATAAGTCCTTCTTACCTAATCGCTAGCAGAAAAGAGGCTTATGAGTGAACTGCATTTGTTTGTCGAGAAATATGAATATTGCTGTTCTGTTTTGACTTTGCAAGTTATTTCACCTTGCCAAACAAAATTGAAAATTAAAACAGCTTTTATTCTTGCATAAAAAATGAAAAGTAAATAATACCGGTAAAAGTTTTATGCATATTTCATTTACAAATCCGCTTTCAGTCATTCATTGTAAACCAAGGAGTTGCACAATCTGATCAACATTGAAACACTTGCAGTCTCTTATACTTGAATGTAGTCCATTTCATGAGCAAGTTTTTTTGGTTATTTTTTGCAAAACGCCAGAAGGATTTCAAAATCTTTGATTTCCAATGCTTTGTTCCTCTCTTTAGAAAAACCTCGGACTCGCAAGACTCTTGTCTAGCAGCGCAGAAAACACTCCATCCAGTTTGCGCACAACAGGACGAATCTGCAACCATTCCAACGTGCCACTCATTAGCTGAAAAATGTAAAGCAGATCAAAATTGTAGGTAAGTTGCCTGAAGTATCCTATACTTTTTTTTGTAAAATTGACGTTACCTAGCAGCCTGGAATCACCTTACTTTCAAAAGTTGAAAGAAAAAAGAAACTGAATACAATAAGAGGGATGGATAAAAATAGAGTGAGGTCTACAAACGAAACGAGTCTATCTACACAAGAATTTGGTGAAAATCCCTTTCTGTTTGCTTTAGGAAGAGTCGTATATTCTCTAGGCCAAGTCATTCGTTTATTGTAGCCCTTGGGTAAAATATGAGTCATTAGCTAACTTTCATACACCAACTTTTCTACAACCAATTTTATCCACCTGTTAAATAAGTAGGGTATTTTTTGAATTGTTCGATGTTGAAGATTCTTTCGCATAAATACTTTCAATGACAGAGTTTATTCATCTTTACTAGATGTGATGTATCAGAGAAGAATGTTGTAAAAGTATAAAGTATCCGCTTTTAAAGTAATAAAATGGACAGTATATTTTTTACTGAACTGTGTTCATGCCTAAATCTCTTCCTCTGTTCAGAGAATAAATAATGCGGTTGAAACAACCAACCTTTGAGTAATATGACACCAAATTTTACGGTTTATCGATATGTTTGCTCATACAAACAGAACTTGGGTCCAGATCGATAATTTCTCGGGTATTGGCATGAATGCTCATTTTTCATATTTTCACAAGAATATTGTGAATGTGTTGTTTTTAAGGTAATTTGGCTGTTCTCTTTGATTAATTTAATCGAATCGTTTTTAATGCCTACCCTAGGTTAAGGTTAGAACAATTTGAACAAGCGTGTGCGGTGGATAGTGTGACAAAAGAATGCACGGGTCCTCCATCGGAATGCCGAATAGCCATGCTGGGAATTTTAGGCACTGTGTTGAGGTCCAATTGCGCTTGCAATGGCACGGATTTCTCGCAACTTTACGAGTGTATGGGCTGGCAGAGAGTCCTCTGGTTCAACCCCTGCGTTGGTGAGTTAATAATCCAATTTTTCGTATAGTTGTGTCGCCTTTTGATTTACAGCACCTACAGTTACTTCCTTGTTTTTATTCCGATGCAACAAATTTTCTTCATATGCAAGAAAACAAGTACAAAAACATGTATAAAAATATTGCGCGTCAGTTTCTAATTTAACTTTTTCATAAGAAGTGCAGTTTTCATGGCGAGTTCACACGCTGTAAATGGAAGGTACAAATATTAGTAGTGCCTTAAGTTCGTACACGGAAAAAAAGTATCCAACTATACTGCTAGCTGATTTTAGCGTCAGACATAGAGAAGTTGCACAGTGAAATGCTGGTCTGAAAATCTTGGTTGACTCAAAACAGGAGTGATCATTGGAATTTTGCAACCCTGTTTTTTCTTCACTTTAAACTTTAGTAAAATATCGATTCTAGGGGAGATGGCCTGTGGAAAAAAAAATCGTTTGCTGCTTTCTCGTATGAGAAAATTGACTAATATTGACTAAGTTGACAAATGCTGATTTTTAAAATGAGCCAGACATAATAGTTCTCAAATGTCATTTAAATGTGGATGAATACCAATGTGAATACCAATGGAGAATTTGCAAGTCTCTGAAATTTGATGATGAGCACTTAAACACAAATGTTTAAGTGGAAACTACTGAGTGAACTGAACACGATGACACCCTTGGTTCATGAATTAAACAATTATTTTAGAAGATATGACAAAATGATCTAATTTGCTAAAATACGTGTGTTTAAATGGTAAATGACGCCAGATGACGGGCATTTTCTCTTTTTTAAATCTATTTTTAAATTATTTCCCATAGCAGAAAAAAATTATAAAAAATACTGTGAAATCAGCTCTTTCAGCACTTTCAGATGAAGCAATAAGAAATCTGCATGCAATTTTAATTTTAAATTAACTTGAATTTTAAATTCGATGATTCCAGTGCAAGCCCAACGGGAGTTCCACGCGGCGAAGCTGCGCGGCGACGCCATCCAGGAGCTGAGTCCGACGACGCGAGGCGCCCGCGGCGACGCGACGACACAGACGACGACGACGCCCACGCCGGCGGCGGTGCCCACGACGCCCACGACGACGGCGAGCCCGTCGACGGCGCCCGCGGCGCCCACCACCGCACGAGCGCCTCCCAGCGAGGCGCCCACCACCCGGCTCACCACGGCGGCGCCCACGACAACGACGCCCACGACGACGACCTCGACGACGACGACGCAGCGACCCACGAGCGCGTCGACCGAGTCCGAGCTCGAGAACATGATCCTCGTCACCACGACGCCCACTGAGGCGCCTACTGAGGCGCCCACTGAGCCCACCTCCACCGCCTCCACACTACCGCCTCGTAAGTCACGTTTTCAACAGCCTTAGATTCAATAGATTAGGAATTTATAAAATCAGGGCCATGGGCCATGAAATATTTTTGAATTCTGATATAGCTTATTTTGAAGAAAGTGTAAAGAGTTGTTATTTGGCCGTCCAAGAGTTTCAGCAGTGATAAAATATAGTCTGCATTGATTCTATCAAAAATTTCACCAAGATCATACATGATTTTATTGAATGTCGACTACACGGAGAAACAAAACTTAGTGCGTGGGAACCGAAGTTTAGGTCATATGGATCTCTGAAGTTTTCGGATTGAGCATCTGAACACTTTAGGTTCAGCTGCTGAGGTTTGGATCACACATCTGAATCTTCAGTTCTTACATCTGAAGTACTTCGGTTTTCACATCCGAAAAACTTCGGTTCTTACATCCGAAAAACTTCAGTTCTCACATCTAAAATATTTCAGATATAAGTTCTAAAGTTTCATATGTGTTATCCGAACCTCGACAGCTAGACCTAAAGTGTTCAGATGCTCAATCCGAAAACTTCAGAGATCCATATAACCTAAACTTCGGGTCCCACGCACGAGGTTTTTTTCTCCGTGTACAAAACACATGCCTCCTTTGTAACACTGTAAAAGTATCGTTGTAAATTTTGTAATCACAATTTTAACCTCACAAAAAAGAACGATCTTCCAACATAATTATCGTTTTTTTTGTTGGTTTTTTTTTTAGGATATTGCGTTGTTCAAAGACCTCCACAGAAGGACCAGTACATTCCAGAAGGAGAAGGCAAACGAGTAAGTACTCAATGGAGTTTTCATTGCTCATGTCTTTGTTTCATCGTCCTCGGGAAAACGGATCTTAGTCATGGACGTACAATTTTCAAAAGAGCAACGCTCGTGAAGTCAGGTCGAAAAATTTGCTTTTAAGATCTCGACAAAAATGTCACCCCAGTTTTCTAAAAAAAACTAACTTGCAATCGTTTAGTTCATCATTTCGACAATATCAAACGTATATAAAGTGGCACTTTCCTACGACAAAATCGTATCGAAAGACAGCAGATCAGAATTTCAAGTAGCTATTTTTGAAACCACGTTCTTTGAGTTCAAAATTTTAAACCGCCAAAACTTCAATATGATCCCACGTTTTGCGCGTTTTTTGTCCTGAATGTTTTGTAGAATATTCCGCTATGGGCGGACATCCTCTGACTAGGATTCTTCGTACTCGAATGATCTGCTTAGAAGAGACCCTCGTCATCCATTCAGGCCAGGGTTGCAAGCTTTCAGGAAAAATAAAATCTTGAAATTTCTCGTAAAATATTCCATGAAATTTCAGAAAAGCATGAAAAGTATTTAATTTTTTTTTTTCGAAATTAAATGCAAAATTAAATGAAAGGCGACTGGTTATTGCTTTCTGATGTTTTTTAGTGCGTGTTGCATACCTAGCCCCTGAGATTATGTTTCACATTTTTCATATTTTTTACAACATTGTGAAAATCGATGAAATATTTCACGTAAATTTTCAATATTTCATATCTTTCATTTCACCCGTGCAACCCTGATCCAGGCTGATTCTCGTAAAAACGCGGAAATAGTAAAATGATTAGTATTTCTTTTTTTGATCTACAAATATTTCAACTCAAGAATATCAATGTAAAATCATCGAGAAAATGAAGGTGTATTATTTTTTGATACAATAACACCTGGTTACAGCTTTATTCCTCGGAAGGAATTACGTTTTTCGTGTCGCATATCCAAAGAAAGGAAGAGGCTCTAGCTGTGTTAATACCTGACCTGAATGTATTGTAGTCATGTTCGATAGCTATTCCTGTAGCCTATTCAAAAATTGAAGGCGCACTGACTCATTTTACATAATTACGCTGCCGTGCTAAGCAAAAACGCCGTATGTACATTCGAGAGTTGCCAAATTTCTTTCGATAGAATGTTTATTTTTTAAGAAATTTATGAATATTTTCCCTTAAAATTTTCAGGACTTTCCGGTGCAATCCGAGAAAAATCATCTGAAAAATTTGAGAAAAAATGCTCATAAGGTTATCAGAAAAATGGTGTTTTATCGGAGGAAATTTGGCAACGCCTGAAGGCTCTTACGGCGTTTTTCCTTAGCACGGCAGTACGGCAGCGATGCGTTCAGAGTATCCACGGCGGATCCGGGACGAAAAAAGACTGTCGTGTCCGATTGACGGACGCACCACTCGAGGCTCTGTCGCGAGGAGTAAGAACCACTTATCTTCAATTAGAATTCAAGGCGCATACGTGGTTTTCTCGAGGACGAAGGCAGGGTTCTCCAGTGCACTCGAAGTTCAAGTCGAAACGACCGCGTCCGGGAAGGCTCGAAACGTCCGGGGAAAAAAAGGAGGTGCAACCCTTTCGAATTCGCCGTTGAGTACTCGCAATCATGAAAATGAAAAAGGAAGTTGGGTTTCTCCGTGAATTATTAAAATGTACATCCGAGCGTTGAATTATTCGAGTTGCCACGATGCCGGACATCCGTCGAGAGAATTTTCCACAAAAGTCCACAAATTAATGACGCAAAATGAGGCATTCCCCATATAGATTTTTTTTTAAACACAGTTGAAAAAAATACATTGCATCTAGAGTCCAGACTCTTAAAAACATCGACAAGAAAAAGTACTCTTGATTCAATCAGAATCTATAGCTTAAATCATGAACGAAGCCTCTTAATTTAAGCGGGATACGTTTTAATTCAAGCAAAAATCCGATTGAGTCAAGAGTATTTTTTCTTGTCAATGTTTTCAAAAGTCTCGACTCTAGATCTAATGTGTTTTTTTCCAGTGCATAAGAAGAGTTTCCACAACGCTATCTTGTGCCGCTAATTTTCCACAACTTTATCAGTCATTTAACGGGAATCGCTGGACAAAGGAATGGTAATTATTGTTTTAGACCAGAATTTAGTGGATTTTGTCTGTAAAAAGTTCGCTGAGAGTAGCGTTGAAGTTCCTTTACAATAAACCACTTGTAAATACAATCTTTCCAACACAAGATGTCGCGTGGAATGTTTTGAACTTTGACCGACCGTATGAAGCTCAGCGTTATAAGGAACAAAGGCACCTCATTGCTGAAAAATTGGAACTATAAATGTTAGCACAATAAGTAGGGAAGTGTTTTAAGAACACATCCTCTCTATATTATAAAATTCTTAATAAATCCAATCTGACGTGCTAAGGAAGAAAGCTGTGTAAGCTTTCAGACGTTACAAAATTTCCTTCGACAAAATAAGAATTTTCTAAGTAAATAATTTACATTAGCTTTGAATATTTAACAGAATGGTATTCACAATGCATTTATATTAGCTAAAAATGTTTATGATACATACTCACATAGCCGTGCTTTGAAATGCGTATTTTATCGCGTAAAATTTGGCATCTTTGGAATATTTAAATGACTTTTGCTCTTCGAATATGCAGTATGAGCCTACGGGTCGTCCTAAAAAAAAGCCATAGGTCCGCAGTCCATAGATAGACAGAGATTAGATTCGCATTTCCGCATCCGCATTCGCGATTTTCATTCGCAATTCCATAGATCGCACCATACTTTAAAATCTCATGGAATTATTTCTCAAAACTTCAACCAACCAAACAAATTTCAATAGGACGTATTTATGCTAAAAGGAACTACATATCGACGGTGAAACTACCAAACCACGTATCTCGTTTGCGGTGTTTAAAAATCTACGCTCTCATTTTATTTTTTTGAAGTAGACCAAATCAATATCATTCCTTGAAATTTTCACAGAATTTTCTCCGCACGAGGAGGAAAAATCACAGAAATTTTCAAGACTGGACGTCAAGTAGTTTTTCATTTAAAAAATAAAGTATGACAGGAAGTCTGCGACGTCGCAAACCGAGATACGGGGTTTGGTACTTTCACCGTCGATATGTGGAAATGGACAGATGGGGTGTGCTCGTGGAAGTAGCATAAGGAATAATGTAAAAATGGATGTAGTTCCGTTTGAGAAAATGGAAAAGCGGGATTGGACATTGAATCAAAAGGAACTGAGCACTAACTCGTGAGCCGTGGACATGTGACAAGAGCCTTGCGGACAGGGCTCATGAGTTGAAGACCGCCCTCCCGATCGTCGTTTCTCTCATCGTTGCCGCTGACGTCACTGGCGCTTTATGTTTACCATTTATTCTTACGGCCCTCAACTAACAAGCACACTCCATCTTTCCACTTGCATATAGTTCCATTTAGCATAAATACGTCCATTTGGGAAAGGGGTTTCATTTTGAATGGTTGGTCCCCTATCCTGTGATCGATCATTGCTGATTGATCATTTCCTCTTTTGTAATAAGAGTTTCGCAACAATGCGCCAAGCGATACGCTTTTGACTCTCAAAGGGCTGAAACCCAGTCCTGACGTCACGATCGGGATCAGAGAGCGCGGTAGGGGGTGGTGGGGGGAGGGGATTCAAAAGGGGAGCAGAAAAAGATATCAAAATTTAAAAGAGGAGCATTTGACGTAGCATCGGCCGGGAGCTGGCTCGGACGGGTAAACGTCGTTTTTCCCCGCCCCTTGGAAATCGTCGGAACACTCGAAAGCGAATGGCATTGCTGTCGGACTTAGCTGTAAATCGATTTTCCCATGCATAACTCAATGTTAAGTACTCGATTTTATAGGACGATCGGACGCCCTTGTCAAACAGTCGGAAACGCGAGTCCCGGCGCACAATGGGGTATTTTACTGGGTTATTTGGACTACTTTTTGCAATTTGGAACTATAAATCCTAGCCCGGTTTACAAACAACGTATGTGCCATTAGTTTTCCCATGCACATAAGTGTTTTTCCAGAAGAGCCAGAACTTATAGTTCCAAATTGCAAAATGTAGTCCATTTGGGAATCTGTTCTGCCGTGCTAAGGAGAAACGCCGTATGAACCTTCAGACGCTGTGATATTTCCTTCCATAAAAACCTAATTTACTAAGAAAATCGTTAGTATTTTTTCAGACAATTTTGTTCGCAACTTTATCTGCAACGTCTGAACACTTCAAGGTTAAATACGCATGATGTTCTTTAAAAATACATGTTTCATCCGCAACAATTTGGCAACCATCGAATGTTCATACGGCGTTCTTCCTTAGCACGGCAGTGTTGAAACCTGACCGAAACTATTCATCAATGACGGAAACTGCTCGTTTTCACGAATCATACATTACTGGTAGTTTTCCAGATGAAAAAACGTATCTTCTCTATCTCGAGGCCGCAAAATATACTTGAAGAATGATTTTTCTCCCGCAAGAACAGCAGAGCAATGGCTATCTAAAGTTTCGCTCTTTTTTTACGGTAATCTCTGAAAAAATCCATTAAATTGCCAGTAAAAATTCTAATGATTTGCAAGTTAAGACACAAAATGGAGGCGAAAATTTGGCAACGTTAAAATGGAGTTACGTTCTTCGGTCAGAAGGACGATGAATAAGACTACATTTTGCAATCAGGAATTAAAAATTCCGGCTCGGTTGAAAAACGACGAATGTGCCATTAGTTTCCCTATGCACGTAAGTGTTTTTTCAGATGAGCCAGAATTAAAGCTCCAAATTGCAAAAGTCAGTCCAATTGAGAGATAACGTGAAAAAATCGCCTCGTGGTATTGTCCCTTAGCCCTCGTGTTATGTGTAAAGGAAAACTAATGGCACATACGTTGTTCCTAACCCGAGTCAGAAATTCTAGTCTCTAAAGTTGGAAAATGTAGTCCATTTCTCCATCTGACATCCACGCCGGAGAGCCTGAGTCAGCTTTTGAGAGGAACCAGCCCAGTGCGCGACGAGAGAAGGGCGGGGATAAAATCTATTACGGAGACCGTTGCGATGCGTCCCTGATAAGAGGGATCCCTCGTCTCGATTTGAATTTGTAGCCCGCTCAAATAACCGAGGCAAAACATCCGCCTTTATCTCATAATTCGCCTTCCATCAACAGAATTTTAAGGACCCTCTCCAGCCCCCCCTCCCACCACCACCCCCTTCGCAAACTCACAAACATCTTCGGTGGGGTAGGCATTTTTTTACAGTGGGCTCAATCGTCATTCCGTCGCTTCCCGAACGTAAAGGCATATCTCTATTTCCGCATGAGTCCCAGAGAGCATATAGTTATACAGAGGTCAGGGCTCACCTGGATATTGAGGTGCGCCTTTACGCCAGAGGAGTGACGATTTTAGCGTTTTTACGTCTTGTTAATAATCAGGGTATGACTTGAATCACCAGCAAATGAAAGCTTTCGTCCGAACGGTCTTCAATCTTTAGTCTCTTTTGCTCATTTGAAGTTAACTCTTGTTTCAGAGCAGTTTAAACGAGTTTCATTTATTTTTATTTTTTGGGGGGTTTTCCAGTGTATCGATGCCCTAAAGTGAAACCGCGTTTCTTTATTGAGGTGTCTCAAAATGTTTGTTCCTTTTTTTGTCGTTTTTGTTTTTTTTATTTTTGTTTTGAAGAGAAACAAGCCAACTTTTGATATGACAATTTGAAATTAGTGAGGAAAGTTTACCCCTACGGTTTTTAGGAAGATTTTTCGCTTACCAGGATTCAAAAAGTGAATATTCGTATCCACTTTCCTCCGAATCTTCCATAACTTCCTTTTGCTTTTCAAAGTACCGTCCATCAAACCGGATGCCCTTTTTCATGCGCTCTTGCGACTTATCCAACATTGTTTTCCTGAATTCTTCCTCTGGGATGGCGTTGAAAAAGTTTTGAATTGCATTCTGGATTTCCGTCTTCGATACGAATCTTCGTCCGCGAAGCTCCTTTTTAAGCGTAGGAAACATCCAAAAATCACATGGAGCCAAGTCAGGGCTGTAAGGGGGATGAGAGGTTGTTTCAACTCCATTTTTACTCATAAATTCACGTGTTAAGCTCGATGTGTGAGGCCGCGCTTGTCTTGATGGAGTATCCACGAAGCTTTCAAGTCCGACCGTTTCCGGGAAATGTGCATTCTCAACTCCTTTAGCACTTTGCAATAATACGCACTGTCAACTGTTGTGTTTGGTGGTACAAAATGTTGATAAATGACACCTCGAAAATGAAAAAAACACAATAAGCATCACTTTATAGGCCGACTTTTCGATTTACGGCGATGAAGAATCTTCCTTAAAGACCGTAGGCGTGAACTTTCCTCGCTGATTTCAATTTTGAGTTGATCTTTAAAATGAGATCAAGATCATGTCTGTATCTATCTTACTTTCGAAGTTACAGAACAAGTCCCGGTGCTTTTGGGACACCTTATGTATACTTTACGCCGAATAAGCGATCCTGAAACTTAAATGCGTTAACTTCCGAAAACCATAAATAATCCAACGAAAATAAATAATTGGTACATAACAGCTTTCTTGTATGCAAAGAAAATAATTAAAAATGTTAAAAAAGAGATGTCAACACAAAATTACATAGCCCCTTCAATTCAGAAGATACTACAAACGAACTGTACCTTAACATTTTCATATCCCGGAAGCTAACGTTCCCATCACGAATATTGCTATCGCTAGCGATTGCAAAATCCAACTTGTTCCTTCTTAATTTGATCTTCTTTCCTCTTTTTTTCTCTTTCCTCTTTTTTCATCTTTTTTTGTGTTTTTTCAAATTTTAGGAGGCTGACTGATAATCATCGTCAAAGCAAAATCTTTACCATAATAAACAATCATTTCAAGAATATTCTCTAAAATTTTGGACCGACTTGTTGATTTCTCTGCTCACAGAAATTAATGTTAACGCGGATGGTTTGAAACGGTGTGCCGCTGTTCACCTGGCTTTGCTTTAATATAACACAGCCTCTATTGCGCTGCAGTTAGTAAGAAAGCCAGGACTCCTTCATTTCACTGTATATGCAACACGCAAGTCCATACAGCATTATTAGTTGTATCCAAGCCAGGCGTTTTGAGCCTCGATTTCATATCAACTGCGCTGCTGCTTGCGTAAGGAAAGTCAGAACTCCTTCACTTTACCGCATATGCAACACGGATACCCTCGAAGTATTATTAGTTGTATCCTAGCCCGGCGTTACCACGCGAATCGACGAAGGAGATTACAAAAAACGTATCCCGATTACAACGTTCGAAAGTATCTCGCCATATTTTTGAGATAATAAGAGTGAACAGTAATGTGTGGATAGTTCATAGAGAATGAAAAACAAGCAGTAAACTCCAACACTATATATTGATAGGCTGCATAATTGATTCATGCAAAAAGTTTACTTAAGTTTATCATT
The DNA here is from genome assembly GCF_001854935.1 of Bemisia tabaci. NCBI lineage: Eukaryota > Metazoa > Arthropoda > Insecta > Hemiptera > Aleyrodidae > Bemisia > Bemisia tabaci. Next base: position 1,409,447 of record NW_017556462.1, read on the forward strand.
AAAAGTCCATAAAGTTTATTGAAGTTCATTATTTCAGGGTCAGGAAATACTTGTCTGTTCCTCTAACTAAATTGAGAGGAAAAAATATATGGGACTTTCACAAGGTAAAATTCGTGCCTACAACTGTAATGATCAACGATGTTTTGCATCCGCCAAAAGAAAAGGTACTTTTCTATTTTAAACTTATTTTCAGAGGCTCATTAAAAAAAAAAAAAAAAATCTGCAATCTATCTTAAGATTTGCTTTCCCAAAAACTTTCCCTCTTTTTTGTGTAGGAAATTTGGCGAAAAAAAAATATAAATGTTGATTAAAAAGTAGCTAATATTTTCAAACGCTTAAAGTATGTATGGAAATATAAAGTTCTCTGCTGAAAAACGTATCATTTTGAATATACTTGGAAGCTTTTAACGTGATGAAGAACACGTTTCCAAGAACTAAGTTGATATAAGATTTGAAAATCCTCCCGAGTAGATCAAATATTCACAAATTCTCCCGCAAAATCCACGAGATTTCCGCTCACAATGGTGGTAGTAAACTTTCTCGCAGAAACTTTTATTGCGAAGTCGCGAGAAGCTGTCACTTTGATTAAGCCAAAATTTCTTCCTTGGTTGTGCCTACAAAATAATTTAGGGAATAGAAAGAAAGAAAGCAATTGTAGCTCCCCTAATTACTTCCGTTTCTCCCTACATTTGCCCCAGTGGCACTGCTTGAAAGTTGAAGGAACTGCTTTTCCTTAATTCATCCGTATGTAATACAATCGAAATACAAAATCAATAAAATCGATATTTTAAACATATTCAAACGGAGGAAAAACAATGCTGCCAACTTGCAACATCACCACTGATTTTCCCGTATTGCTCACTTTGACATTATCGATGTATAGAAACCTACAGGGATACTACACGCATTGCGCAATGCTGCGCAATGCTTAAAGTATCCACTTAGGTTTGTAGGCGCCAATGCGCGTGGCCCGCTAATCGGCCGCCCGCCGCGCGCTCAAGCAACATTTGCTGCGCAATGCTTGAAGTATCCACTTAGGTTTGTAGGCGCCAATGCACGTGACCCGCTGATCAGCCGCCCGCCGCGCACTCAAGCAACATTTTGGATACAACGATCGAAATATGTGTTCGCTCAGTTTTACATTTCGATGGCCAAATTGCGAAACCTCGTATCTCCGTTTGGGACGCCGAAGACTTGCTATCATAATTTATTATTTTTTTTTTTGAGGGGTGGAGAAGGCTGGTCTAAGTAGTTTCTTGAAAACGCCCTTGATTTTTCTCCTGCGTGTTAGCAGATTTTTTGTATTTTCGAACAAAAAGTTGGCTTGTTTTTTTTATTTTTGTTTTGAAGAGAAACAAGCCAACTTTTTGTTCGAAAATACAAAAAATCTGCTAACACGCAGGAGAAAAATCAAGGGCGTTTTCAAGAAACTACTTAGACCAGCCTTCTCCACCCCTCAAAAAAAAAATAATAAATTATGATAGCAAGTCTTCGGCGTCCCAAACGGAGATACGAGGTTTCGCAATTTGGCCATCGAAATGTAAAACTGAGCGAACACATATTTCGATCGTTGTATCCAAAATGTTGCTTGAGTGCGCGGCGGGCGGCTGATCAGCGGGTCACGTGCATTGGCGCCTACAAACCTAAGTGGATACTTCAAGCATTGCGCAGCAAATGTTGCTTGAGCGCGCGGCGGGCGGCCGATTAGCGGNAAATCGGAGACTGGGCGAAACGCTCAAGGTCGCAGAGGTATAGGGAATCCCATAGCGAAAGCAACGGAACGATTCTAATATCATGGGGAACTCCGTTCCCATGACAAAAAATAGGAAAAAGAGGATATGGAAGTGGTAATCCTTCATCATGTATCTTTTCTGTCTTTTTTTTCAACCTTTGTTCAACCGAGAATAATTACCAAATCGGGATTCATCGAGAAAGAAAAATTATAAAAATGATCAAGAAATCTGTTCCAGAAACTGGTAATATCTGCCTCCACCGCTCAGAGTTAAGTCCTTGCTGCTAAACCGCCATTGTTGACCTCGTAATAAACATATTTAAATTTTCAAATCATGAGAATACTAGAGGAGCTTTCATTGACCAGATATCGTAAACAATAGGAACACTTTCGGAATGAAAATTTGTTTGTGCGCCCAAGAATCGGTTGAAAGGTGAAAGAAAAATCGGCACTTATACCCCCGTAGAGCTATAATTACAGGGTATTTAGCATCAGGATTTTCCCGATTCTATTAGGATTTGAGGTGAATCAGGTTTTAATCCCGATTTTATCAGGATTTGAGAAAAGTCGGCTGTCCAATCTGATTTTTCTTTGCTTTTGCAAATGCTTGCGCAGAAGTTTAAATTTTTCTCCGCAAAAAGGCAGGATTTGATCAGAATTTGGAAAAATTATGAAATCAGGATTCAGCAGTGAAAAATCAGGATTTCCCAAAATGAACAAAATGAACAAAAACTAGACAATCTGTATACATTTTTAGTCCATGGAAGTCCAGGGAAGTGGAAGAAAGCTTGGGTATTTGGTCAGGGACAAATCTCGGAAAAATGAGGAGAAAATGAAGGAATGAGCATTGTTAAGGATTCTAAACAGGATGTTGTCAAGAAAGCCGAATAAACGGCTGGTTTGCATAATGGTAATATATGATGTGTTTTTTATGTGTTCAGCTGTACAGAGACTCGGAGCCTGACTGTTCCGAGGTGTGTCAGTGCACGGACGGTGAGGTGTTGGTCTGCAACACGGTTTGCGTGCAGCGGACGCCGTGCAAGACGGACTTCGCTTTCTACAACCACGCGGCCCCGTCCTACCAGGCCTTCCGCGGCAGCTGTCTTTGCTATTCCGGCCGCTTCATCTGCATGAGGCCTATTCCTGGTGACTTTTTCCCCCTCAATACACTCCTAGATATACAAATTTACCTTAAAAAAAAAAAAAAAAAAAAAAAAAAAAAAAACACCAAGAAGTGGCCCGCATTGTATGTAACAAGGTGGAGAAATGGTACTGGGTCCACACCATTTCGCGGGGAAAATTAAGCCAAGAAATTCCAGAAATTAAAATTAGAGTCAAAATTAAATTTTTTTGAACTCTAATGCCTAGATATACATATAGACCCAATGAAAAAAGCACGTGTCCTCGTATCCAAAGTTCAAATCCGCAAAATGTCTATCTTTTGCGATTTCACTCGAAGTTTGTGACGTATTAACCGCTACTGCCGTGCTAAGGAAGAACGCCGTATGAAAATTCGAGAGTTGCTAAATTTCCCTTGTTAAAAGACGTATTTTTGACAACATTTATGCATATGTTCCCTCAAAATTCTAAGATTTTTTAGATTAAATTGCGTACAAAACTGTCTCAAAATTTTGAAAAATAATATTTGCAATTTTCCCAGTAAATCTGGTTTTTATCGGAGGAAACTAGGCAACGTCTGACGGCTCATAAGGCGTTCTTTTTTAGCACGGCAGTTTAAACGATTGTCCCGTCAAACTTATTTTCCCCGCTCTAAGTCCTTGTTACTGTGTTTCTTATCCTGGAAGGAGCCTTGTTTTTTTACGCTTGAATTTGGAGGTCCATGTATTCTTGACTTGGCTGTAAAAAGCTAATATTTTACGTAGCAACGTGGAGGTGTAGAAAATGTGAAAAACACCAGGTTTTTTTGGTCTTTACCAGACATTTTCTTGTGGAAATCGAGGAAAATACAATGTACGGGAAAACCAAGAATTCCAGTTATCAAGAACCAAGTGCGTAGGTGTTTGTTGCATGTGTATCCGCCGTACAATAAATCGGATCCATGTAAGAGGTCGGACATCAGTTTTTTAACTAAAACTGCAAATGTACATTGTACAATGTACATGTTTATTTCGTTAAATTTTAAGAGATGCCTCCTCACGTAAATTTTGAGAAAATTGAATCATCAAAAATGAGAAAACCAATGGCACCAAGTTTGAGACATCCACGTTTTGTAACAATAGAGTATGAGCCTTCAAAATCTCAAAAAATTTTCCGAGCTCTTCCATCGACTCATACCATTGTGCGCCAGTCGGTTGGTCGTAACCACGCAGCAAGACCAATCCAACGAGATAGAGTGCTCAATAAATTTTGAACCTTTAAAACGTCTTCAATTCGAAGAGTATGCACCAGTGTCCAGTGTAATGTAATCATTCGTGGGGAAATAACATGAGAGCCGACTACCTTTTCCGCACAAAGTACATTTGTGTTAATTTTTCCCATTATCGTTGCCGCACAAAATCGTTTTCGCACAAATAATTTTGTAATATATGGCAACGTCGAGAAAAATATGAGGCATATTTAAGAGAAATGAGTGAACAAAGATAGAAAAAATTATTTCTTACTTTACTCAGCAGTCCAACAGGGATCGTCAGGGTCCAGATTTTCGTCCATGAATTTTCCATTATTTTCATCTGCGTGCTTATACTTCAACTTTTTCTTAATTCTTGCTATTACTTCCAAAATTTTGATCTAATTTGTGCAAACATGATTTTGTGTGGCAACGATAATCGAAAAAATTACCACAAATGTACTTCGTGCAGGAATGATATTCTGCCAAAATGAGTCATTCTGCTAGATGATCTTCCTAGATATTTTTGAAGTTGGGAAACTGTGTTTCACGGACGTCATGCTCCATTATTTACTTTGCAGATGCGTATAAGCTGAGTCCGGGCGTCTACATATTCTTGGGGTACAGCCAAGCCGACGAGGAACTACTCAAACCCATCGTTGGGATGGACATTAGAGATGCGGTTGCCGCGCTCCAGGCACATCTTAAATCAATGAACCCCAACGTAAGTTCAACTACATCCAGACAAATCTAAATCAAAGACAACTATCTTCATTGGGGCTTCATGTTATCTGACGTACTATTGTTTTCCTCAATATCACTCATACGTTGCGACTTGTGGGTAGTTAGCACATCGGACAATTACAAATGCAATTCAGGTTCGATCCTGGTAGTTCGCGCCTGATATTTTAATTAGGTCGCTTCTCAAACCAAATACGAGCCATACAGACGAAAAGGAACATTAACGGACCTAAAATAGTAGTTCCTTTTTGCAAAATGTAGCCCAGTTGTGACATCTCTTTATCACACAAAATTTAAAATGTGAAGGGGTGTCATTTTAGTTAGATCTTAAAATTATGTTGAGAGGCGGATGAAAATATCCAGGGGGATGGGGGTTTTAACTTTTACAAATTTTCAGAGATGTCTTGAGATTCGTGAATGGGCCTGTTGAGTAATTTACTTTTAGAGGTGAAATCATAGCAAGAACGCGCGTGCAAATGAATAATGGACTCATATTCAAATAGAGGCACTGCATCCTTTAGCTGCAGAGCCACAACATATTGATCTCGACTTATTGACAATCTAGCCGTCGTAATGCAGCTGGAGCCAGCGGGGTCATGTACACGTATGAGTAGATTAGTTAACGTATCACGCAACCTAGCGAGATCGCATCGACGTAACACGTAAATATCATGAACTTTCACTCATTAAATAAAGCTCATACACATTAATCCTGCGTATATTTTATATACTTAATCGAATGCAAGCACTTAAGCAGGCAAACTCCCTCCGATAAACCAATTACGACTCGTAAGTATAGGAGTCCCGGGAAAGCTCAGCTGCTTTAGACGTTGCTAAGTTTCATCCGTCCATGATTTGTAATACTTTATTCATCATTGGGTGCATACTGAAAATTACAAATTCTAAGGAATAGTTTCCTATCAGAAAGGAAAGTTGAAACCGCACAGAAGAAGTAAGCATTTCTTGACAAAGTATTTTGGATGTCCAAGTTGTATCTCATGAAACCCGGAGGTTGATTTAGATTTTTTTTTTTTTTTTTTCTCTTGTGTGTGTGTCTCGTGGAGGTTAAAAATCTGCAAACAGGTACCAAACTTTAATCGACTGTCACCAATCTCATAAAGGTTTTGTGTATCTCACAAGAAATAGTTCGGCCCGATATGAGGGTAGGGCGCTGCCAGTTAAAAGATGTTATGTAGGCTTGACATGAAAAATTGATATAGATATACCGTGAATGTTAATTTTACATCCTAAGAATATAAATTAAATCAGCAGTGTGTGCCTGTCGTGATTATTGAGCCGTGGTCCAATGGATGCAACTATTTGTCTTGCTCCATAGCTAAAGTTTGCAACAAACCCATTAAGCCTCTCTTCAATCTTTGATTCCTTTACTTGGTACCTATTCAATATTTTCGGTACAATTTTTCAACTTTTAAAACCTACATTTGAGTGGTTAATCGAACCATGCCCTTGTTGCAGACGAATTGCGTCCTGTCTATCTTCAGCATGGCGATGGAGAATGTGGTGCTGGTCGCCAAAATTGTCGACTCGAATTCCTCTTTGATCCGGAGTCAAAACAAACAGCGACAAAATTCTAATCTCCTTCAGCAAGAGAAAGTAAGTATTTTCAAATATTGTTTGGAGGTACTCTTTTCAAAACGCTGCTCGTGTTTCTCTCCCAAGTTTTTATTTATAATAATGCATGTAACTTATGTTTTCCACCGGCGCTCAGTGGATCGAACCAATTGGAGAAGTCGGACATGAAATTTTTGACTAAAATTGCAAATTTTGATGTTTATTTCGTCACCTTTCACGGGGGGTCCAAGAAGAAAATTTCAGGAGGAGACCGATGGAACTACTTTTAGAACTTCAAAGTTTTGGATAAACGAAGTTACAAGCGTTTAAAGTTTCCAAATTTTGTCCGACTTCTTCTATTAATTGGACGTATTTATGCCAAAAGGAACTAAGTCTCACGCAAACCCTATGCACATAGTTCCTTTTAGCATAAATACGTTCAATTTAAGGACGGCCCCATGAGGGAATGGACCACTAGACAAGGTACGAATTTTAGCGATCTGATGCATGTTTCTTAACCAGAATTTCATGTAGAGCACGATTCACACAACGAAAATTACTGAAACCAACTCCTAAGGAAGATATTAACGTTTTTATTTCACATTGGTTACGAGGAATTTGAACTGCCCGCTCACAAGAAACTCAAAGCTATACGTGAGTCAAATCGCGCACTACAACGGTCTCAGCAAGCTTCTCAATCGAGCAATGTTCATTTCCCACCATGTATTGTTCAAACTATCAGCAATGTGCTATAGCTGAGCCGAAGCGTCAACATTGAGGTTGCCAGATTTTTATATCGCAGAGACTGTCATGATATAACGTTTAGCGCACGATGTGAATTACGTAGATTATTGAGTTTTCATGAGCGGGTGGTTTGAATTCACGCGTCAAGAATCATTAAATATCTTCGTAAGGAGTTGATTTCGGTAATTTTCGCTGTGCGCATCGTGTTCTACGTTAAATTTTGGTGAAGAAACATGTATCAGAATGCTGAAATTCGTACCTTGTCTAGTGGTCCATTCAGCCAAGGTTGGCCCAGAAACGACCCTCAGCGACACCTTTCCTTTGGCGTGGATGATGTTCAGAATGAGCACAAAAGGTATCATAAAGTTTCACCTAAGTATGGCTCATACATCAAGTCCGAATGAAGTGCTCCTAAAAGACATCCTATTCACTTGTGTGGTTTTGTCTCTTGCAGAACGAGTGCGCGGAGCCGCTGAAAGACATCAGCTCGAGGATCAATTCGCGTGACCCGAGTGTGCACTCGCACGTTTTGCTCTCCATGTTCAAAATCTCCGAGGTCGAAGTGATGGTGCCCCCGAGCAGCCACGCCTCGCCCACTCTCAACTCCAATCCTCAGCTCAATCTAACCCTCGTCCTAAGTTTTCTAACTCTATTCCTCTACTCCAACAGCATATCCTTCCGCATCACGTGATAGTGGAACCAGAGCCGCAGAGTCTGTTTTCATGCTATGTTTTCTCCGTTTTGAGGATCAGTCCTACCTCCTATCGTGTATATTCTAACATCTGGACGTATTCGTACGAAATAAGCCGTGGTTTTTAGAAAAGGACCTAAGTGCAGAGGTCTGATGATCAGAGTTTTGCCACATTTCTTTCGATAAAATGCGAATTTGTTTGAAAACTTCCGGATCTTTTTCTCTCATTTTTTCATAGAATTTTATTCGCAATGTAATCGACAGTATCTGAAAATTTCAAAGACGTTTATTCATGACCTCATCAAAAATAACATTTTATCGAAGGAAATCCGGCAACGCTCGAATGTTCAGACCGCAAGTTTTTCCTTCCTATGGCAGTATTGTACGGAGACTCCGCGGTTACATTGGAAAAGCTCGGACTTTTATAGAGTGCTGCAGATGCACGGGCAACGTGTTGAGTTTTTAATGAACGAATAGAAATTTGATAAGATCTGTATTTACAGATGCTAGTCTTGGTATCAAAATTGGTGAGAAGATGAATCACAGGGAATTTCATAGAGGAACTAATCAGTGGTAAACCTTACAGTTAGCCGATGAGAAGCAAAATAATTTTTGTAAACGACCAGAACAAAAAGGTAGACAACTCTATCCGTGGAATGAAAGATCTCTGCGCCGGGTTATGAAATTCATCTCCCCAAAAGTATTCGTTGATAACTAACAGCAAGAAATCGCTCAGCCAAACTGTAGGGTTTGGAGTCGTAATCTTTCTTCGCTAAATTTGATTAGGGAGTGAATCTTGAGGCGTTAAATTTTAAGTCTTAATTTTAGCTCCTCCTTCAGAAAATATAAACAAAGCATACCAAAGAGAGTGCACTTTTTTCAAGATCTTCCAAATACTTCTACGTAGACCTTTAGCGCTTATCAGTGTATTTATCTTATTTTTACCCTCCTCTTTTCCTCTTCGATTTAGTAAAAACTTACTGTGTCGGCGATGAAATCCGTAAGACATATTTTTCTTGCATTTTCTAATTTATTCTCATCAATATTTTAAATGCAGCATTTTAATTTTGTGATTTTATTCATAATTTGAATGTTTTCTACTTATCAAACATAATTTGAAAGGATATTTCTTTGTCTCTGAAATGAACAGTTTAAGATTTTTTGATTCTCTCAAAAATTATTTGGTCTCAATAACGGAGGAAAATATTAGAATGTGTAAAACCTAGTCAATTATATAGTGTCTGTGTCTTTTGGACCATATTTTTTTTTCATTTTCTTCAAGGCGGATGTCTGAGATAAATTGAGAACATCTCGGTTTTAGAATAAATCAAATATTCTCAAGACCAGTAAGAAGAAATCTGAATCTTCAGACACGTTATTTTAGGTGAACTTCAAAAATATGTTTGTAAATAGATTCTAGGTGCATTGTGTTGGGGGAAAAACACTATCCACTCCAAACACATGGTCGAATAAGTGTATGTAATGTACATGTGTATCTTGTAAGTTGCGTACAACTACATGTTGCTCAATTGTAATGATAGGAATTTATTTAGAGGAAAAATTATTGAACTGTTATAATTTGGAAGAATGTCTGATCGTAGAACATACTGAGGGCGTAGGAAGATTTGTATAAAGTTAGGATCATCTTATAAGTTGAAGGGTGAGCTTCTAGTTTAGGGTCAGTATTTTAAGTGAAGTAAAAGCGGGAGAAACCGTTTGAAAAATATGATTTTGATATTTCTTTAAGTGAACTGTTTTTATTATTGATCAATCCGTATGTGAAACCCCCCAGTAAAGGCTTCAAACTTTATCATCACAACCGAATTTCATACCTGAAAATAAGTACTTTGACTCACCTCCTCTTCTTTTTGACCAGAAGGTCAAATCTTTGATGATTTTAAATTTTTTATTACTTGGTACGTATAATGAGCAAACGGTTTCTCTCGACGAGTGCACAGATTTCATACTTGTGTACAGTTAACGATACATATCATTTGATCATATCAGTAGACTCTATAACTCCAAACATATCAAACAAGTGTTAGTGGCGTCTGGGTCAATATTGGAAGTGATTTAGTTTTTAGGAAACATTCCATTTTTTGTGGAAAGAAACCCACACATCCTTTTTAGATAATTTTTTAAGAAATCAACGAAAGTCTATGTTTACATTCAGGGACAACATATTTCAGAGACCTCGCACTGCTACCTTCCCTAGAGTGTAACTGTTACTTTCGGAAGTTTAAGATCGCGCCGAATGACAACTGATTGCCTAATAGTTCAGAAATTAGTTTGGCAATTCTAACCTAATTTGCTGAATTATGCGGGGAAAAGTGCTCACCCCGACATTCATAGGTCCTTATTAAGCAAATTGGACGTATTTCTTTCAAACGAAAGTATGTGCATTAAGACATAAGCCTTGAGACCCATAAGAATATATGCATAACAGGGCTTACGTCACAATGCACATAGTCCCGTTTGATAGAAAAACGTCCAATTTAAATTGATTTTTTAGTGTGTTAGTCTCGCTGTCAGTGACCACCAATTATAGGCGAAATACAGCGTTCACCTCCAAACGTAACTTTTGCCTCTCCCAGATTGTTCGCACGGGGTCCCTGAAATATATAGGGTGACCCAAAAGTCCCCCATCCCCAGCGTGACTTTCCAAATAATTGAGGTAGAGATTTGAAATTTTTGTGTGTGCTTGTAGGTCGAAGAATAATATTTTTGGGACCTCCCTTCCCTCCTAAAAAAAAACTAAAGGGGGTCACCATGAAAAGGATGAAAGAGCCTTAAAGGTTATTGNGGGGGGGGGGGGGAGTTTGAAAGACACTGTAGTACCTCTGCATGAGAAAACGATACGAGAAAACCGCGAACGATAAGAATAGATACTTTTTTTCCTTATTTTTTTTCTTTATTATTATATTGATGCTCACTCCCGGTGGCAGTGGCGTAGCGTTAATGATCGATGATCGATATTCCCTCATTTGAAGCAATGGTAAAGAATCGATCATTAAAGTATACATTTTGGAAATGGACCACTAGACAAGGTACGAATCCCAGCATTCTGATACATGTTTCTAAACCAAAATTTTACGTAAAACACGATTCTTCCAACGAAAATTACCGAAATCAATTCCTTACGAAGATATTTAATGATTCTAAATGCGTGAATTCAAACCACCCGCTCATGAAAACTCAATGCTCTACGTGATTCACATCGCGCGCTAAACGTTATCATGACAGTCTCTGCGATATAAAAATCTGGCAACCTCGATCAATCTTGACACTTTGGCTCAGCTATAGCAAATTGCTTATAGTTTGATCAACACATGGTGGGAAATGAACATTGCTCGATTGAGAAGATCGCTGAAACCGTTGTAGTGTGCGATTTGACTCACGTAGAGCTTTGAGTTTCTTGTGAGCGGGCAGTTCAAATTCCTCGTAACCAATGTGTAATAAAAACGTTCATATCTTCGTTAAAAGTTGGTTTCAGTAATTTTCGTTGTGCAAATCGTGTTTTACGTAAAATTCTGCTTAAGAAACATGTATCAGATTGCTTAAATTCGTACCTTGTCTAGTGGTCCATTCTGTTTATCGATCCTATTCCATAGGTTTAAACGGTAGATCAATCGATGTATCGCAAAGCACGCCACGCCACTGATCAGTGGCATCTTGTCGATTTTACGGTGCTTTTTATAGATTCGTTGTCCTTGGTTGAAAGCCGTCCCTTCAGAGAGTAAGACCTCTGTTTCTGTAACTTCTTTAAATCTGTGTATATCTTTGTTTTGGGCATCATTCACAGTAGTGCTACTCTAGCTAAATGATACTCTGATATTCTACATTTTCTATCCCAGAAAATTATATAAAAATGTTCAGCTTGGAATTTACAAAGCAATAACTCAAATGTCGGACCAATAGATGGTGTAAGGATGCCCTAAAATGTTTTTAATTTTTGACAGTGTGGAGCGCATTTTCTTCTTTTTTCCTCTTTTTTTAAATCATTGTAAGTAAAAGGAAAATGTGTTTTGTCGATTAAAAATTTATATGAGGGGACTCTTGCGTGGAGTTTAATCCGTAAAAAGCCTGTGTCTCGCTATCAAAGCTAACCATCGAAATATCAAAGTCAGGCGTTGTGATTGGCTTATTTGATGACTTGGACCAATCACAGCACTTGACCTTGAAATTTTGATGGAGTATTTTGATAGTGTGACACAGGCTGAAGGGTACGAGTACATTTTTGTCGTTTCTCCGGATGAAGGAACGTAATTTTATTCCATGGTTGCAAAATTGAATGTAACAATTCAGTATTTACAAGAATGAAGTTGCAATTTTCGTAAAACATTTTTCTGATTTTTGAGAGATCAGAGGAAAAATTGAGGACATTCTCAGTTTGAAATCCTCAAGATGTTCCCAGTAAAAATGCAATTCGCGAGTGAACTTTTTGCAACATCGAAATGCAGTCACGCTCTTTCACGAAGGAAACGATGATTTGACGATACTGAGATTGTGCAACTTTTGACACGTCTCTTCGCTAATGATCAAAAGGTTTTGTCTCCATAATTTGACCGCCTAAAAATACTTGTTATTGCTAGAGAACTTTTCGGAATATTAAGTGTAAAAGTTGACGTGTGCATTTAATATTTGCACTTAATGTTCACAAACTATTTGAGTTGGCCGAAAAGAACGGCGATAAGTTGCAAAATCGTAGAAATGTCAGGTGGATATGTGCCTTTTCCAAAATAGAGGAGAGTAAAAAGTGAAACAGAATGAGTGAAATTGTCCAGTTTCACCAGGTTAAATATTTTTGCCGATGGATTTGAAATACAATCCACAAATCTACATTTTCTGCAATATCGAAGACGCATATTCATTTCATTAAAAGAAAGAAAGAAAAAAGCTATCAACTCGTTTGTTTAGGAGGGTAAATCTTTTAAGCTGGAACTAGCTAAATTATTTTTCAGTTTAATGTGCAAATAAAATCTCGGAAGTTGACACAAGATAGGGCAACCAAAAATTATATAATAAAGTATTTGATGATTAATATAACTGAACACGTCTCATAAACAACCATTTGTTTCCATGTAAAAGCGCTTTAAATACTTAAAAAACTCCACATTTTTTCCTAGAGCTACAATTTGCTCATCATAACGAAACATATCAAGCAAATTACCTAAAATTTGTAAATTATTTGTATCAAATGCATATTTATATAATTTTCACTATCAAAACATTTTTGCTCTTTTTCAATTTAAACTTCCCTTTTCGATTTTAAGATGGTTTACTGCGTTGCGGTAAAATGTTTGCTATTGAATAGCGATTCTATAAGAAAATCAATATTGTAGCATTTTGCTTTTCATCATTTTAGAGTTGATGTACATACTTTAAAGTGCAGGACTCCATACTATTTTGTTAATTACCTCACTAAATATATTTTAAGTGTAATCACTTAATTTGTTACTTCATTAAATTTTGTCAATTTACCTTTACTTCAAATCCAATTTTCATAACTCGAAAACTCTCTGTGTACTTGTACTTATATTTGAAACCTCATTCACGGTCATAATTTTTTATAACTAAATGAATTGTTGCAGAAAATGTTACGCATTGCACATGAAATACGTACTCATTCGCACTGATCTTTTTCATGCATCTGTTCATCCTCAAACTGACAATGAAAAATATCTTTTTGTCCAAATCAATTAGAATGTTGGTGTGAATTGTACTCACCACAATCGTCATACTTCTAGTTTTATGGAGTGTTTTTCAGTTATTCATTTTAATTTTCATATTGCATAAATAAACTGGTGTTTCAATTCTAGAGGGAACGGGGGAGGGATTATCTGCAGGAGGTAAATTTAACTTCGGGAAGAAAGTAAAATTTCGAAATGCCTTTTTTAAATTGAAAAAAAATCCCCAAAATTGACCAAAACAATTATCAGATTTAAAATGCAAGGGACTAGTTATCCCCCCCCCTCTTAAAATTACGCCCTGCATCTGGTCGAAATAATCCATTTTCTGTTTTTCCCCCTTTTATTTCGAGTGCTTCTCCGCTATTATTGCTTCATGTACCTTTTCATTTTTTGTGTGTAAATTGTAAAAAGTAATTATAGCTATTAAAATGTAAGCACTCTTGCAGCGGAGTGGTTTAAGTTAAATCGTTCCGGGTTTTGAGCTTGGTCGTACGGTGGTGCGATATATAGCATCGATATAGTAAAAATTCTTGGAATATTTGACTTTTTTGTAAAAAAAACGACGGCAGCCCTAGCGGATGAATAAAAAAAATCATTCTTAACGAGACAATTTCCAACATTTTGAGAAATGAAAACAGGATTTGGCTACGAAAAAAACGTTGCTTTCTACTCAGAGATCGATCACCGTATCGAACCTTATTTTAAAAGCCAAATCCTGTTTCATCTATCAAAGTCATGTAATTATTTCATCGTGAGTGATCACACGCTACAGCTAGCGTCGTTTCATAATAAAATTGTCGAAATATTTAAAGATTTCTCACGCAACTGATGCGATACCTCGCGCGCCGGTTCGACCACGTCAGAAACTCGGGACAATTCACCGAAAAATGGCTCTTATTTTGGAGTGGGGCAAACATTCTTGTGGAATGTGAATCTAAAAAGTAGTTCAATTAATTTGTAGCAATGTGCCTATACATAGTTTTACAAATCCCTGATCGTTTTTTCTTTCCCTTCAGTATGAACTAAAAAGTCCCTCGAATTCATCAGCCTCTCCGACGGAGGTTTATCATCTTGGTCTCAAAGCTTGAACTTGTTTATTCCTTTGATTTTATATTCATTGTTATGCTCAGTGCCAATTGAGTATTTAGTGTTATTATGTTCTCTCTTTCTTTCGTTTGTTTGTTTGCTTTCCGGACCTCTTCGGAGCATCTTCGTAAATTTAAGCACAGCACCTGGCAAGAACTCTTTTAAAACACTGATAAAATACTTATACTGCCTTGCTCAGGAAAAACACCGTATGAGCCTACGGACATTGCGAAATCTTCCCTGATTTAAATCGAATTTTCTTGCGAATCAATACACAATTTTCTCTGATTTTTTCGGAGAATCTTGTTCGCGACTCAATCAAAACCATCCAAGCATTTAAAAAAAATATCCATAACTTTTTTCGGAGATAATTATTTTATCAGTAGAAATTCGGCAATGCAGCCAGTATTTGGCCCTACAAAGGAAAATCGTTAGTACATTCAAACCACCGCTTTTCCTCTGATGAAATTCGAATTTCCTAAGAAACTTGTGGATTTTTCTGTTTGCATTTTTCTGAGTATTGTCATCGCACGCAGTTTAATTTAGTGAATAAAAAAATATCAAAAAGCAGTATATTCATATTTTTTCTATTTTTTTTTCTTCCGAGGAAATTTGGCAAAGTTTGAATGTTCATACTGCGTTCTTCCGCAGCATGGAAGCAGCCATAATCACATCAGTGAGAAAACTTCTGATTTAAAAAAAAAATTATGATAATTATAATAATCTAACTATTAAGAGTGGGAAAGGAGAAGAAGAAAACGTGGAGTCACTTTAGAGGGTGTAAAGTAAGGTGAAGAATTACAGGATGACTACATGCATGGATTTTTCTTAATAGCTGATTTTGAAAATGTCCTCCATTTTCGCCCATTAGCTCAAGTAACTAATATTCATAAATCAAAATTGATTTGTTTTTTTATGTTCAGTAAGTCTCATTTTACCTACATTTTTATGTTGTTTCCCCTGATGCTCATAGAGACCTCGGTGTTGCTCATCACTCATTTTTTTTAATCAATCGAATTTTTCCAAACGCACTTTCCTTTAGCCCTCATAAAACTAAAGTAGCAAAATCAAACTTAGTAAGAAGTTTTTAAAATTTATAAATACATTTTTGAAGCTCAGAAGTTCTCAAGTATTTCTATTCCTAGTCCTAAATTTTAGTCACGCAACTTCTGAACTGAGCAAAAAAAATCGACGTCTCTTGGCAGGTGCTGTCGCTGATCTTAGAAAATGTTGTGGATTTTATGGAGGGGAATGAAAATTACCGTGTATATGACGAGGAAGGATATTAGATTCCCTAATTGAAAATGTATCAACTGTACATGTAGCTTCATTATAGTTATATTTTTGTAAACTGCCTAAATGATGTTATAATATTCTTTATTTAAATAAAATTATATGTGTGAAAAATTATTTTTGGTTTATTTTCTGGATAGCCTGAAACTGACTGAGTCCCATCGACTCTCACTAGTAATTGTCATTTTTAAATGGATTGAGTTACTGACACGCATCAACTCGCATCTTGTTTGAATCGAGAAAAAGAGGTTTGAAGTTGCATTCCTCCACAAGAAATCTAGTGGACAAAGGCCTCTAAAAGACAAAGACCTTCAAATTGTCATTTTTCTAATTTGTGCGGAGATTTTTTCAGGACGGTATTGTGCCAAAAAATTCGTCAACTAACCCTCCTTGTGTGACTGCAATGTTTTGATCATGAGTCTCTCTGCAGTAAGATTCATTTACAAGCACATCGGTCGTACCTACTTAGGTACTAACACGAAACATACTTTCAAACTTACATCATGAATAATTGAATGTTGACAGATTTTCGAACAACGGAAAAAATCTCTGAGGCTACTTTTATTTGTACCAATATAGGTCCGTTTCAAACAGCTTACATTTAAATTGTGTACCTATTCCAAATTTTAGTAGCCACTGATAATTTGTCGTTTCTTGCACGAAATAACGTAACTTCATTGCAAGATTGAAAAATTGATAATTTAAAATTAATTCGATTTTTTACGAGAATGTACGTTTGCCAGTTTTATCCGAATTTCGTCTGATTTTTGCATGAGATCCTGAGAAAAATCAGTGAAATTTTCAGTTAAAAATATCCAAGTTTCTGCAGGTAAAAACTCAATTTGGAAAAATTTGGCAATGTTGAAATGTAGTTACGTTCCCACGTCCGGGAGACGACGCGACAAAGTGTCTCGTTTAAAATTTATGGCACCTTTTTACGGATGGTATTAAAATATTAGCGAATACTTCAGACTGGCTTTAATATCTCAATGACATTTCCATATTATCATTGTTAATGGATCTACGAAAGATCGACGTAATGCTTGCTTTTGAACCGGAGGACATAAGTCATTTTTCAGCTACACATCTCATTATGATGCAAGAATTTGAATTTTTGAGTAGAAAGTGGTTCAGACGATTACGAACAGGATGGTAGCAAGAATGTGTAGTAATTGGTGATCGCTCTATCAAGCCGATCCCTACTCGCCGATAATTTGAGATTTTCTTAGTTTTGAAAGGTAAGTTCACCCCCAATTAAATAGCACAATCCATTCATTGTAGCAGTGGAACATTGTTCAAATGTTAATTTTTTTTTTTTTTTTTTTTAAAAAATTGAAAAAATAGACGTTTTACCTTTGCTCAAATTGTTGAATTGCAGACTTTTTTTTTTTTTTTTTTTTTTTTTTTTTTTTTTTTTTTTTTTTTTTTTTAATGAATCCAAAGAACATTGAATGTGTCATTGATAGCAAGATTTTATTTCGACGAATAAAACTGGCGGATACTGAACGCAGATGCAAATACAAAATTACTTTAAATGTGGTTTTGCATACAGCACCAAAAACTTTTCTCAACTGCTTCATTTCAATATTTTCACGTAGTTTTACGGCCGATCGTGTCCTATTTTCGAGAAAAATTATCTTGGATACTATGAAATTGGCAGCGAGTGCGACTTGTGGTAATCGTCACCAGTTGGCAAATGACTCCCCTCCCATCATCAAAAACCAAAATATACCGTCGCCGTTTTCGGGTCTTAAAGCCTATTCTTACCATGTAAAGTGGAGAAGCTTCTTGTTCATACCCTCTGTGTCATAGGTACAAATTTTTATGAGCAGCCCGAGACAATGATAGCAGTGGAAAAGCAAGGAGAAAAAACGGGAAACAAGGCTAAAAAACACAATTGATAAAAATCGGTTTTTATAAATTGTGTATTTTAGCCTTGTTTCCCGTTTTCTCCCTTTGTTTTCCCACTGTTGCTCTCTCCATCAGGTTACTATATAGCTTCTAATCAATAACTTTGTCACTAATCAAGTTCATATTTTGTATTGATTGGAGTCCTAATTGTTAAAATGGCTTTAATCTTCTTCATGATCAATACGCTCGAAACAAGTCCAAGTTTAATCGAGGATACACAACTCACCTGCTCTTCATTTGTTAGTTTGCTACACCGAAAAAAATGATACTGAATTAACATTTTGGATTTAGAAAAGTGTGCGACAATTCAAAAAACGTTGAGCAGCAGTTATTTTTACAGCTCGACATTGCTAAAGTAATTTCTGTAGCGGCTCATTCAGCGTTTTGTGAGTTGTCGCACACTTTTTTACATCCAAAATGTTAAATTAGCATCCTTTTTTTTCGGTGTAATCGTAAGGCCTCGATACACGATCAAATCCCCATACCACTTACCATCAAAGTGTCGGGAGTCATCAGTCTTGAAATCGTTACTTCGCCTAATTTTCAAATGAAAACCTGGCAGAAATGTCACATGTGGCAAGAAATGATGAATAGTGGCACTCCATTCTGAACAAGATTTGACGGCCCGTCCAATTTTGATTAAATAGAACTGTTGAATGGTGAACATCAGTCATCAACTGGTCTACTTGGATCGGAATGGACCACTAGACAAGGTACGAATTTAAGCATTCTTTTACATGTTTCATAACCAAAATTTCACGTAAAACACGATGCGCAGTGCGCGCAACAGAAATTACCGAAATCAACTCCCTACGAATATATTTAATGATGCCTGATGCGTGAATTCAAACTACCCGCTCATAAAAACTCAATGGTCTACATGATTCACATCGTGCGCTAAACGTTTATCATGACAGTCTCTGCGATATAAAAATCTGGCAACCTCAATCTTGACGTTTTGGCTCAGCTATAGCAAATTGCTTATAGTTTGAACAACACATGGTGGAAAAGAACATTGCTCGATTGAGAAGATTGCTGAAACCGTTGTAGTGCGCGATTTGACTCACGTAGAGCTTTGAGTTTCTTGTCAGCGGGCAGTTCAAATTCTTCGTGACCAATGTGAAATAAAAACGTTAATATCTTCCTTAGGAGTTGGTTTCAGTAATTTTCGTTGCGCGAATCGTGTTTTACGTGAAATTCTGGTTAAGAAACCTGTATCAGAATCCTTCAGTTCGTACCTTGTCTAGTGGTCCATTGGTTCGGAATATGATCGTGTACCGAGAGCTATATTGACTTGCTGTTACTGTAGATGCTGCGGTGCTCCGTTCTTTTGGCTGTCACGTTTCGGATGGTGACTGGTCTCACCGATCGACCAATCATCGGAATTATGACGATGGAACTGGAAAAAAGTCTGGAAGCGTCGTATCCAGGCTATGACGTATACATAGCTGCCTCCTACGTCAAAGCGGTCGAAGGAGCTGGCGCCAGAGTTGTCCCCGTTTTTACCGGTCAGAGTGAAAGCTACTACAGGTAACCAGATCCATTTCTAGGTCCAACACCTTTCACGTGGTGCTCAATTGACAATTGGACTACATTTTGCAATTTGGAACTATAAATTCTAGCCCGGTTTAAAAACAACGTATGTGCCATTAGTTTCCCTATGCACATAAGTGTTTTTCCAGAAGAGCCATAATTTATAGTTCCAAATTTCAAAATGCAGTCCAATTTCCGTGTTTCGTCATTTTTGGGGTAGTTTAAATCAAGAGGATTTGGTTGATATCTACAAATTTTTATACTAAATCGACAGAAACCGTTTCGAAGACTAATCTTGTGGGGTCGAAACTGAAACTTCTCCTCTGGTTCGCGTGACTGACAAATAATCGCGAATCAAACAATAGTCAAAAATCTCGAATCGGGAAGGCTCACCGAGCCTGAGAACCAAGCCCAATCGATTCTACGCCTCGAACATTCCCGGTCCAAACTCGAAAAAAATCGACAGGGGTCACATGGCCTAGAATTTTAGGGTCAAACTCTAGCCGTGCGTCAAAGTGTCCTTCGAAGAGTGCTTCATACTGCTAATTTGGGTTATAGGACATTTTGTCAACGACTTTTTTGTCCGAGCAACTGATTTCTCTAGTAATTTACGTTCTCGCGTTTTTTCTGCAGGGGAGCTCTGGTCCTCCTACCGATTCAGACCCAAAGTTAATGGGCCCACATGTAAATACAAACGTCAGTTGCTCACGACGTTTTTGGAAGGAAATGTAAAATGTCTCGGAAGAATAAGGGTTTGCTTGTTTTTTTTTTTTTTTTTGGTCCAACAAAGAAAAATTTATAATTGAGATTTTTGGTGGAAATGGGGGAGCGTCAATTCCACGAGGGAAAATTCGCTAAAACTCCCTACACCTCTTTGGTGCAACAGGGCTTAATCATTTCAAGAAAATCCAATCTTGTTATACTGGAACCGGATAAACATTTGATTTGCCGTGTGCAATATCCTCGCGACGGTGTCGCCGTGCCGCGGCGCTTCGAGCTACTACTTACTACTATGTGTTGCATTCGAGATTGAAGGCATCCCAACGTATCATGATTGATGGCATCTTTCAAAAGCACGAAGTTCCCACGCAATTTAAATTGAGAGACGACGGCATAAAGAGAGTGGTAGTCGAAAAACTTACTAAGTCCTTGTGTCTGTACTCGTATTCAATAACGTTCAGGATGATTTTAGGACATCATCAGAGGAAAAAGTGGCTTGATTCCAGCAGAAATATGCTCTAATTCACTGCCGAGAAGATTTACTTTTGAATCGATAAAAAGAATAATGCTTGTTTAAAGAAAAAATATGTTTTTACATAAAGAAAAGCCACGAAAATCAAGCAAAAACCCGCGTTCATTCAGCGATTTTATTCTTGATTCAAAATAAAATGTTCTTGACGGCATACTCAAGAACGTTCCTGCCTACATCGAGTCACTTTTTTCTCTAATGAAATTCAAAAATTATGCTAAACTTTATTAAATACGGATGCTAGGACTTTGTGAGGTTTTGGACTATCACTCTCTTATTATGCCCTAGTACCTTCATTTATTTTGAGAGGGAAGCTCTGTACTCTTAAAGGGTGCCTGTCATTCTTAATATGACGGAGCGCCTTCAATTTCGAATGATACTGTGCAACACCTCCGTGGTGAAATAGTTGCTTGAGGCGCCGTGGCACGCTGCGCTGCGATTCGGTGGGCGGCTGGCCAGCGCCTACAAACCTAACGGGATACTTCAAGCATTGCGCAATGCGTGAAGTATCGCGTTAGGTTTGTAGGCGCCAGTGCTCGTTCCGCGCTGGCAGCACGCCGCGCGGCTGCGCTCTGCGTTAGGCTCTAAAATCGAGGAAAATCCACGAGGAGTATTCTGGAAAAAAATTTCGGCGTCAAAAGGAATGTTCTCTCATCGGGCTGAAACCAACTCAGTCCCCATGGAAATGACCTCTTGAGTCCGATTTTCTGGTCGGGAAAGCCCGCTGGCTCGCGCGACCGGCGAAAAAGGCGCGGTGGGCAAACTTTTGCAAAACGATCAAAAACGCTTGTTTTCGTATATTTCTCGCTCAGGAAACTTCGCCGAGCAACAGAACTATGCGCAACCGATTCTACGTCTCGAACTACGTAGGATTCAACACCTATCTCAAAATTGTTTTCTCAACCAAAATCAAGGAAAATCCACAGGAGTACCCGTTACCATGGAGTAAATTTTGGGGTCAAAATCGAACGTTCTCCAACGTTCTTCAGGCTGAAACAAAGCTAC
Source organism: Bemisia tabaci (assembly GCF_001854935.1). Lineage (NCBI taxonomy): Eukaryota > Metazoa > Arthropoda > Insecta > Hemiptera > Aleyrodidae > Bemisia > Bemisia tabaci. The sequence goes on from NW_017556462.1 coordinate 1,431,041, forward strand.
TTCCCTTGGAAATTCGCCGCTGAGTCCGATTTTTTAGTTGGAAAAGCAATCTGCGAGTCTGCTAGTTGGCGCTAGCAGCAAAATTTGCGAGTTTCTTGAACTTTTACAAACGCTGATAAACACCCGTTTCTTGGTTCTGGAAGGCTTTGTTCAAGGGGAGGCTTGGAGATACACGCGAAGGATTCTTCGCCATTGACCACCTAAGATTTGACGCTTATGACGAACAATGAAGCTTGATCAAAATCGAGAAAAATCAAGAAATGTTGCATGAACTTAATGAAGTCATGTAGCAAATAGCTGATTTTGAAAGCTTGAGTCGATGAATGCACAGTTGCACAATGCGCATCTTCGTCATGCTTTTTTGAGATCTTTTATGAAAATATGTCGTATGGAGAGACGATTATCCTCAGTAGATATCTTCAGTTGAGTGAAGAAAAATTCGAGAAAATTTTTTAAAAAAAAATTGTCGTCTGGTTTCTTTAAAAAAATATATAAAAATGATTATATTTGCTCAGCGCCAAGATCGGCCATGTACGCTTTTTTTTTACCAGAACTATAATTATGTTATACCTATTAGACAATTTATGTCTGACACCCGCACATGAAATAGGGATTTTTCTCATCATGTAATTTGATTCCTATGGCTTTATTGAAAGAGATTTAATTTTCATTTGCAGAAAAATAGCTCAATCCGTGAATGGAATTTTAATTCCCGGTGGGGGAGCCCAATTTAGTGGAACTGATAACTTCTATGCGGCCACAAAGACCATGTACAACATAGCACTTGAGGTATCCATTGTTTTATTAAATTCACATTTATAACTACGAATCCTTCAATTTAGAAACATTCTGATCTAAATATGAGCACACCCGTGATCTCATTAATTCAAAATTTTAAAGTTCAGTCGATTTTTCGATTATTGGTGTACTCAACTATACAACTGTCATGGCTGCAATTGTACACTAAATTTATTCAGTATTACAGATTTTTTCGTGCGAAAAATCGAATTGGGTCCCAATGGATACGATTAAAGGTTACCGACGTTGAACTGTGTGATAAACTAAAAAAAAAGTTGTTTAGCTCAAGCATAGTACCTAATTTTCTAATCTGCCGCCTAGAGTTTTTATACTCTGATTCAAGCTGAATTATTCCAGAAACAAAACAAAAAAAAAATACTTGGGTTAAGTAGATATCGACGGTGAAACTACCAAACCACGTATCTCGTTTGCGGTGTTTAAAAATCTACGCTCACATTTTATTTTTTTGAAGTAGACCAAATCAATATCATTCCTTGAAGTTTTCACGGAATTTTCTCCGCATAAAGAGGAAAAATCACAGAAATTTTCAAGACTGGATGTTAAGTAGTTTTTCATTTAAAAAATAAAGTATGACAGGAAGTCTGCGACGTCGCAAACCGAGATACGTGGTTTGGTAGTTTCACCGTCGATATGCCCCATAAATTAAGCAGCAGCATACTTAATTCAAGAAAAAATATAAAAAATAGCGGCAAAATTAATTTTTTTTCCTGTGTACTGTTATGCGGTTTAAAACATCTTTAAGCACCTTTATAATGGTTATAGTCGGATAAATCAACTTCTAGTAATTTTGAGCTGACCTTTGCGGATTTTTGTCACCTATGTCATTGTTTTTTTTTTCAGATGAACGAGAAAAAGATACATTTCCCGATTTTGGCCGTTTGTCTTGGGTACCAATTGATTGCACATCTGGCCAATAACGACCAAAGCCTCTTAAAAAGGTGTGATATCATCCACACGAACATGAATTTGAAATTTTTACCGGGTTTTCGGAAAGGATCTCTCCTCAAATCCATCCCGAAACAAATATCGCGTGCGTTGGAAGGAAGCAACATCACCGTACACAACCACAAGTACGTGTTTTTTTACTGAATTCAATAAGTTACCTCTAAATTCCTTGGTTAAAACGGCTATTTAGAATCAAACCCTTTACATACATGTATCACCGTGCTAAAATTTCGTATCGTCACGAGTGTTTTTGCGGGTTGGCGTTGGCCATTTTGAATATTGCGCAGCATCCTAGTGTGTAAGGCTTGGATGGGATGGCTCCTCTCACGAAATGTTCAGCTGTGCCGTAGGATCGTTTCCGGATCGGGAACCTTTGAAAAACGCATTTTTATCACGCAGATTGTGAAGTTAGTAGTGTAACTGTGACTTTGCGGATCCGCTCATCGTGATTTTTGAACTATTTTCAAGACAAACAACTCTTCTTTTTGCTGTAGCGGAAGAACATCGAGCAAAAACCCGCGTTCATTCAGCGATTTTATTCTTGATTCAAAATAAAATGTTCTTGACGGCATACTCAAGAACGTTCCTGCCTAAATCGAGTCACTTTTCTCTCTAATGAAATTCAAAAATTATGCTAAACTTTATTAAATACGGATGCTAGGACTTTGTGAAGTTTTGGACTATCACTCTTATTATGCCCTAGTATCTTCATTTATTTTGAGAGGGAAGCTCTGTACTCAAAGGGTGCCTGACATTCTTAATATGATGGAGCGCCTTCAATTTCGTATGATACTGTGCAACACCTCTGTTGTGGAATAGTTGCTTGAGGCGCCGCCGTGGCACGCTGCGCTGCGATTCGGTGGGCGGCTGGCCAGCGCCTACAAACCTAAAGGGATACTTCAAGCATTGCGCAATGCGTGAAATATCGCATCGCATCGTAATTGTGACTTTCCCGATCCGCTCATCGTGATTTTTGAACTATTTTCAATACAAACAACTCTTCTTTTTGCCGTAACGGAAGTTTGCAACAGGCATATTAGGATATTCTTCCCGAGGAGAACATTTTTGAAAATAAAGGGAAAAAAGGTTTACCAGAACAAGCATTTTAAAAGATGAAAAATTAACTGTGCATTCTCATCTTTTAAAATGCGTGCTAAACATTTTATTCCTTTATTTTATTTCATTAACAAGACGTGAAATGCGATCCTCCAGTTACAGAATATTTTAGCACATTAAAAAAAAAAAAAGTTTTTTTTATTTTTTACAGTTGGTGCATATACCCGGACGATTTCAGAGCAGCTTTAGATAAAGATTGGAAAATTCTTGCGACAACGGACGATCTCCAAGGAGTGCCTTTTATTTCGGCGTACGAGCATAGGAAGCACCCCATTGGTGCTGTTTTATTCCATCCAGAGAAGAACATTTACGAGTGGGGCAGGGTTTTGAACTTCCCGCGTTCGCCAAAAGCAATCGCAGCCTCCCGCTACTTTTACGACTGGCTCGTCGGAGAAGCCAAGAAAAATAACAACTACTTCTCGGAGCTTCACCTGGAGCAAGAGTCCCTCATTTACAACTTCGAGGCCTTTCACAGCGAGCTTTTTTATCCGACCACGCACTCTAATTTCACGCACACGTATTTGTTCAATACCAAGTATTTGGACGTAAAATGATGTGGTTTAGCCGTCCCATCTCATTTCCTTTTTTTAAAAGTAAAATTACATTTATTGACACCCTACACATCGAGAATGACCTGCGAGTAGTTCATTCCAATTTGTACGAGAAAAGACCAACATACATGTTGGCCAGGATGTAATGCTGGCGTAATTACAGAACCAAAAGAGCCATTGAGAGTCTGATCTGATATGATATCAAAAGATAAGACAAAACTAAAAATCGAGCCAGAGTTTACCGAAGGAGGAACTTAAATTATTAAAGATTAAGAATGATTAAGAAGAAAGATTAAGAAACTATTATTTGTATGTACGACATTCTCGAGATGACGGGCTGTCACAAGTACCCTTGATTAGTCTGGATTTCAAGTGGGCTCAAAATTTAGCTTCAATCAATAGTGCAGAAAATTTCGACGGAGATAATTAATCGTCAAAATTCATTGAAGGATTTATGGACGTCACAAGAGGTACCGCAACCAAGCATTGCTGGAACGTCTCTGCGTGATCAATAGCTTATTCAAATCAGTAAGGTGTATTCCTAGTTTTAGTGCTTTTATTCAACGGTATTAATTGACAATCATTAGTTCACTAACAAGTCAACCAAAATTTATTGGTATAATCCTCAATCAATATGAAAAAAGTGTAGGCTCTCTAAATGCAGATAATGAGAGTATCTGCGTATGTAATTGAAGTATTGGGTTTATGTAACTGTTGCAAGTAGATAGTAAAACAATCATTCCATCAAAAACCTAAAGAAAAAGTCAAGCTTTATTACTCACATACCTTTCCTATTTACATATATTACAGTCCTGCTCATTCATGTCTCACTCTTTCAAGTCTCAGCTTTTTTATCATTTTCAAATTTTTTCTCAAATTCTTATTTCATATCAATGCAGGATGAGCATTTCCTCTCGATGGTTTCTCAGATTATTGGAGCACGTCATCTCAAAGTGACGTAATAAATCAGGGTTCATAACCCTGCTCATTTTGTGGGCCTTTTCTCTTGATTCACGTCTGAAGCGCGTTACCATAAATTACTTCTTTCGTTTCTTGTATAATATAATTTTCGGTGTGGTGCTTTCTTTCTAGAAGTCAACAACATTTTCGATCTTCAGGCTTTTTTTGGATTTTCCAAATGCAACCCATCATGGAGTCCAGCTTTTCAGATTGCACGGCTTCTTCTCACTGATTTTGGAGCTTCTCGCTAATTCTGCCGTGCTAAGAAAAAACGCCGTATGAGCCTTCAAGAATTGCCAAACTTCCTTTGATAAAACGCAAATTTCTTGGTAAACTTTTGAATATTTTTCCTCCAAATTTTCAGATAATTTTGTTCGCTATTTCACCTTAAGATTCTGAAAATTTAAAGGAAAAATATTCATAACTTTCCTAAAAAATAAACATTTTATCGAAGTAAATTTGGCAACTATCGGATGTTCGTAAGGCGTTCTTCCCTCGCACGGTAGAATTGACACCTTCGATTTTTCACTTAAGAGCTCTTTTTCAATGCCAATGAATCGAGCTTTGTAAAATTTCCTCGAGATCACTTTTAGTTTAAAACATGGATGCTACTCGAAATATACCGATCGAGGAGTGGAATACTCTGCTGATCTAATTTAACGTGGATTTTTTAATTTTTTTTTTCATCGTCTCCACGTTGGTGCTCGAGAAGGGTCCTCTGGTTTCTCGAAAAGATACATCTGCGTGTAAGGAGGTCTGGACTTATCCGTGTAAGTTGGGTTGTAGTTGTAGATGAGCGAGTCGTATTCGAGTGATGAGTTGGAGAAATAATGATCGCTTTTCCTGGCTTCCTTCACTATCCAGTCATAGAAGTGCCTACTTGCCTATAATTCAAACACAAAAAAATGAATATTATTACCCGGAAGTTTGTATTTTTTTAAAAAGAGAAACCGGGGCCTCCGAAAAATGAAGTAGATGAGTTTTTTGAGTTTCCGATGAAGGAGCTTCAAGTTCGTCAATTTTAGTGAGATTTCGTAAGTTTTTTTTAAAAAAAAAACCACTCAATTCTCATTTAACTTTTTTCCTCTTGACAAACACATTTGTAGCTAAAAATCCTGGAGGGTGTCCCTCGATATACCATTTTCAAAACCCTGTCACTCAGTCAACTTTTAAGCTGGAGAGCTAATCTTGGTCTTTTTTTATTGTTAATTATGTCTAATTTAAGCACATGCAAACCGCAAATTGATAACTGTTTCCGTTCGCTCAAAAAACGAAAATGTGCATTACTTTTTGAACACCCTATGTAAGAAAAAATAAGCGATGAATGGGTCTGTTGCACGCAAAAGATACAGCCAACTGAATACATTTTCTAAGAGCAAATTCGCTCAAAAATCGCGCGGGGAACAACAAAAAAGTCCGAGATTCGTTCCTTAGCGCGAAATAAAACACGCTTATTCAAGTTTCCCGAGTCTGCGGGCAGTTTATCTCAGTCCCCACCAATCAGGTTTGCACAGGCAGAGAAGTAAGAAAAAATTACCCAGAGTAAATAAACGATGAACTAACTTTTTCTAATGTACACTGAAAAAAAAAGATTGGTAGAATTTACCATTCCTTCACGCTATATTTTACACAGCGTGAATTCAAAGCGATTCTGCGAGAGGAATGGTTACCTGTACCAGTAAATAGTAAGGTTTGCTTTTTTTCTGGCAGAATTGACTTTGAATTGACGCTGTGTGAAATACAGCGTGAAGAGATGATAAATTCTACCCATCATTTTTTTCAGTGTATGATTTCAATTATTTTCAAGTATTTGTATAATTTTCCTTTCTTTATTTTGCAAAAACGAAAGCTTTGAATAAATTAAAATTGTACGAAAGGATAGTATACAACAGTATTAGCTAGATTATTTGTTTGTTTAGGTTAGGTCTCTAGGCAAACCTGACTGCCAGCCACCAAGAAAAACTGCCCGCATACGCGGTAACTTTGAAAAAGCGTGTTACAAATTACGCAGATTGCACCCTGAAGCGTGGATTTCAGATTTTTTTGATGCCCGAAGTTTTTTGAGAGATTTTACCCTAAAAGGTGTAGTCAGTTGGCTGTATCTCTTGCTTGCAACAGACTCATTGAATTTTAGAGATTATAGGACATTTCGTCAACGATTTTTTGTCCGCGCACCTGTTTTTTCTAGTAGTTTACGTCCACGCGTTTTTCGGCAAATTATGCTAAACGTTATTAAATACGGATGCTAGGACTTAGTAAGTTTTTGGAATACCGCTCTCCTTTGGGGCTATAGTATCTTGATTTATTTTGCGAGAGCAGCTCCGTATTCTTAAAGGATACCTGTCATTCTTAATATGTTGTAGCGCCTTCAATAGCGTATAACACCGTGCAACACCTCTGTTGTGAAATCGTTGCTTGAGGCGCCGTGGCATGCTGCGGCGGGCGACCGGCTAGCGCGCATTGGCGCCTACAAACCTAAGGTGATACTTGAAGCATTGCGCAATGCGTGAAGTATCCTTTTAGGTTTGTAGGCGCTAGTGCGCGTTTCGCGCTGGCAGCACGCCGCGCTGTTCCGCTCTGTGTTAGGCTCTAATATTTAAATTCGCGGAATCAGCGATTTTCAACTCATGATTTTGAAATGTTCACAAACTCTGCATGGATTATATTATTCTCATTTAAATTGATGGAAACAATAAGTATAAAAGGAAAATATGACGTGTGTTTTGTAGATATTAAGTTGGTTCCGTGTCAAATTTAATGATTTTCAAAGCACTTGGATTTTTTTTTTCATCTTTTGCGCTTTTACTGGGCTGCAGCGTGGTATACGTGCAACCAAACTCTCAAAATTGGACGTATTTGACTCTAAAAGATCGATGTACAAATGGTTTAAAACTAATGATTGCATGCTTCTTGATTTTTTCCTCTCTTCCTTTCATTTTTGTGTATAGTTTCTTTCAACCCATCTACGACTCATTAAGATTGATATCGATGCCATCGCTTGGAAAAGATTTTACAAATACATATATTTGCCACATTTTAAAAATGTAAATGCTTTTAAAATGAAGTAATATTTTCATTAAAAAAATAAAAAAAAAACGATTTACAAGGTATATTTTATATCGACAATTTTAAGGATAGAAATAAAACCAAATACTCACCGATGACAATTTGAAAAGACGGATCAAAAGAAGAAAGTAACTTTTCATCTAAGAAATTAGTTATATCATAATAACACCTATTTCTCTCTCAAATTGAGAGAGAGAGAGAGAGTCAGATTGAGAGTCTCAATTTTCTCATTTCGATAGTGTCATTATAATATTACATGGACAAAAATATAACACTTGAACCGAGTCACTGTTGCTTATTTTACGCGTGGACGTAAACTACTGGACAAAACAAGTGTGCGGACAAAAAATCGTCGACAGAATGTCCTGAAACCATTTTAAATTAGTTTCAATTCATATACGACTGTTCTAAGATAAGTGGACCCATAGCGTTAAGTTCATTCTTAGGCACAATCTAACCTGAATTGCAATTTTTTTGGTGAGAGTATTACAGCGGCATTGGAGTGTTGAGTATGTTGCCTATCTCTCGGTTGAAAGAACACTCCTTATTGAAATTTATTGCCACCTGATTAATGGGAGTTATTACTTTTCATTGCATTGCATATTGTCTATCTATTTGGCATATAATTCTCATTATTTTGATTGTCCAATACCTGAATGGCCTCTGAAGAATGTGGGTAGTTTTTCTTAATACTCCATTCGAAGCTGACTTTTTCCGGGTGGAACTGGATACCAGCGAAAGGAAGCTGCGTGTGCTCAATAGATGAGATGAAAGGATTCGAGGACAAATTGGTTGCGAAGGTGCTGACGCTCAAAATCCGCCAATCATAAAGTCCTGCTTGCATTAAATCGGCCGGGTATACGCACCACCTATCATAACAGAATAGTCCTCACTTTTAGTATCCGAAAATCAAGGAGCCTGATGGAGAAGTGCAGTGTCGATTTTGCACGTGTGCAACATTGTTTTTTCTCCATTTAAATTCATTGAAATTGTCGATTTTAGTAGAGAGTAGCTGCCTTTAAAGAATTGATTGTTTTACGTTTCATTTAATGGAATAATACCTATTAGTGTTTTATATATTTGGAATAATATAAGTGTAACTTTTAAGAATCGCCACTGGAAAAGTGTAAGTCATTCAATTAATCTAATGCCTGTGTTAGTCAGTTTTAGCATCAATAGGATATGTCATGGTCTAATTTAGACACTTCGCGATGACCCAGGTTTCTTAATTTTCCCGTAACATAGACATTAAAGCTCTTTAAAACAAACTCGGGTTTTATCTTGTAAAAACCCGAAAATTTTCCGGATTTTTCGAAAAAAATTCCGATACAAGCGGCTTTACACCTGGCACGAAAAATCAATAATCCGACTAAAGTACTGTTTTTTTAGCATTGTTACTTATGAGAGCGTCCCGGGACCGAAGAAAATTTCAACTTAGCGGATTTTTACTATGAGCGTCGTTCGACTTAACGAACTTTGACTTTAAAAATATTCAAGAATATTACTTATGCCAGTTGACCGTGACATTTTTGGTGTGCAGCGTTTTGATAACCTCATCTGATGCATCCCGATAGAGAGAACTGTTTTGAAAGCCGGGCACGAACTCAAGAGGCAAATTGACATTTTTTACTTGACATTCTTTTCGGATTCTTCTTTCATTATTTGCAAATGTCAAGATCACTTCGTAACCAAGACAGACGCCAAGGATTGGGAAGTAGTCACCATCCATATTTGCCTGAGAAAGTAAGGGACACAGTTTACATAACATAAGCAGCAACAACAACAACAACAGCAACTATAACAACAACAACATCATCATCATCATCATCTACAACATCAACACAAATCGCATATACCTAAGCTGGTGAATAAAAATGTTGATTCTCTTATGGGGCCATTCATAGAATACGCAATGCTAAATGTCGGGTATTTCGACCCCCCTCTCTCTCCCGACACTTTTGTGACATACTGCCATGCTAAGGAAAAACGCCGTATGAACCTACAGGCGTCGCCAAATTTCCTTTGATAAGGTACGTATTTACTATGGAAGTTAAGAATATTTTTCTTCCAATTTTTCCGAAAATATAGTTCGCACCTCAATCTAATACATCTAAAATTTTCAAGGAAAAATATGCATAATTTTCTTACGAAATGAGCATTTTATCGGAGGAAATTTGGCAACTCTCGAATGATCATACGACGTATTTCCTTAGCAAGGCAGCATAAGTCCCTGTCCTTTAACACGTTAAAACAAAATGAAGCAACGCTCTTTCCAACCTACCTCCTCTCTATAGTGTTACTTCATAAATAGTCCCTGTGGTGTATTTTTGTCGTTTCGCCAATTTTGAACGAATTTCAAGCTTTGAAAAAAAATTTAAAAATTAAAAAAATTTTTAATTTACCGAGATCGATGGCCTGATCCGATAAAAAACCATTTAAAAAGCGGGTAACAAGGCTAAAATTTTAAGAATAAAACCAAAACGTTTCGGCTGAAAACTCAGCCTTCCTCCGTTGGATAAAATAGTAAACAGAAAATTGGTCAACAAACACTGAAAAAATAAAATTACCAATTTAAAAATTCAATTGCTAAAAAAAAAGTGACTGCAATGTTTCAATGTAGATTTTACAACAAAAAAATGCTACTTTAACCACCTCCGTGGTTAAATTAGCTTACAATAGTGGTTAAAATAGCATGTTTTGTTGCGATATCTACGTTCAAATATTGCAGTCAATTTTTTAGCAATTGAATTTTTATATCAGCAATTTAATTTTTTCCGTGAACTCCAAACAAGCATCGGTGAAACCAATCCAGCGCTTAAAGTTTCAGCCGAGTGATAGCGACATCAACCAGGCGTGTACCCGGGGTGAATAGCACACAACATTTCTAATAGGCCGCGCTACTCCTGATTTCGGGAGAACTGGTGGTAGAGAGCACTGATTGTGAGTTCGTTCACGTCCGCGCGGGAATTACAAACAGATTCACCATGCTTCAAAAATGCAATCATTTCTCGCACCAATCTAGGAAATAGCGTCCCTTCCTGACACTCTAGAGCGTCCTTCATTTGAGCTCGCAACTTACATTAGTAAAAACAAAAATTGGCAAATTAATACCCTCAGAGCTAGTTGGTACATTTTCCTACTAGTAGAGTAGTAGTTATTTGTCCCGTTGAATTCTGCTGCCCCTCCAGGAATAACTAAGCCGTTTATGGCTTGGAACATCTCCCTGCGAACATAATCGAATAATTACAGTGTTAAAAGTTATTCTATCAAGAGTGAATATCTTAATTAGTTAAAAATAAAGTATCGGCGTGTAACTAATAATTCGGTAATTTATTGCTGATTACTGTGAGATTTTGATGGATCAAAAAAGTCTCTATAAATAATATTTAACTTTAAAATTTGTTTGGTAAAATTAGCGTGTCATGTTCTTGGATTGTCGGATAAGTATTCGTTTCCGAATATCCGCCATAGTAATATTTCGATTTTAGGAGGATATTCGACAACGCTAACTTACTTACACTAACTTACTCATAATATTCGTCGGTTTGCCCAATCAGAATTGGCACGACTCTAGCCCCGGAACTTTCGATGGCTTTGACGTAGGATGCAACGATGAAGGAGCCGTAGGCAGGGAAGGTGGATTCCATGGCTTCTGTCGTCTCTTGGGCGATAACTCCGATGATAGGACGCTCATTTTCGGCTGTGACAGCGCTAGCAGCCAAGCACAAGCAGGCTGTTCGCAACACCAAAGTTCCGACCTGGAACTGTAGATTTTTCTTTCAAGAAAATATCAAAAATTGGATTCCTTTTTTATAGAGTAAGAACCCAGGTCTTACGAAGCGGTAAGTTTATGTAGTTTTTTGTGGCGTTTTAACTAAATCAGATTGAATTAATAGGAATACAGTAATACAACACATTGAGGGCCATCATAATACAATGCTGCATTGGAGCGGCGATTTTTCAAATTGGCAGCACTGTTTTCCTTCATTAAAACCATTAAAAATGAATTAGTGAGTTCGAAAACACACCAACTCGGATTTTTTTAGATTTTCACTTTTTTACGGTTTAGTAACACTTATGGATAGAAGAATCAGCACGCAAAAGGAATTTTCGAAATTGCAATCGGAAGTGCTCGAAACAGCGACGGGAAAAGGGAAAAATCGAAGTATTTCATTGGAAATACCAATTTTTGGCAATTTCAAGGGAAACGGGTGACCATCCGATTTTGCGGTTTGATTGTCGCAAAGCATCTCCACAGTCTTTTTCAATTTTGTACTTCATTATCTTCCATCCAACTTATCACATCAGTCTTTAACATCAGTCTTTATTATAAGCATAATTTTAAGATTCCTAGGGCAAAGAGACATCTTTTGTCCAATTCGTCCAATTTTACGATGGCAAAGTACTTTTCGGAAAGTTGATTTAATACGTAATGAAAAATTGAATGAACTCACCATTTTCCCAAGTAGTATGCGAGCACACTAGAGTAATGAATCAATTCAATAACTTTCAACCGCAGGTGTCCGCCGAGTAGTGAAAGAAGCTTTCCAGAAAAATGTGTTGGAACGTGAAATTATCACATCTTTACTAAACTGAGCACTTTTAAAACTTGCCGACAGAAAGTATTCGTTATCCCGCTTTGAAACCGGTACCGAAACGTTTGATAAGCTCGAGTCATGATTTGATAACACTAAAAACCGAGAGATCCATTTTAAAATGACGTAATAACACTGTTTCGCTGGGAAAAAATACCGTAAGAATTTTCAGACGATGCTAAATTCTTCTATGAACGTTGAATAACTCAGTTTAAACATTTAAAAAAAGTAACCAGTCGGATAAAAATACACTCTCTCCGCTTTCACGGGCAGCAAACTGAGCCATTTGGCACTCTAAAGTTTTCCACACTGACTCAAAATACCATTAATTATGAATAAGTACACATCCTCCAATGTCATATCGCGTAAAACAATGTACAGCGAGGGAATGACTGAGAGCGCCTCGTTAAATGTCTCTTGGCTCTATTTACAAATAAAACTCAACGATCTACAAAACAAACTTTGCGTAATGAATGTCAACAGTTGGACCGCAATCATTATCGATGAAAACTAGAGAAAGACCAATATCCGAGTGGAAGCAGTCAAGGTGATGTTCTTCCCTATCGCGTGAGGCGCATATTTGCCTCTGCAAAGCCCTATTAAGTTCACAGGGGCTTGCAGTAACTATTGTGGCTCATAAGGTGTGCTAATAGTATCAAGCAAAACTGAAGGCGTTTTGAACGGAGTGCGTAATACGATCGGCATTATTGTAGGCGGACTTGTTCAGTGGTGATACGTATCAGTGCATATTTTTCTTATTTTGAAATTCGGGTTCTTCAGTAAATTCTTCACCCAAAATAATAATGAATACAATATTATTTTGGGTGAAGAATTTACTATTTAAGAGTATAACTTAATATCAGCTTGCAAACCCCGATTATTTGGCGCACGATTATTTTTTACGTTTGATGAAATATTATGTATAGTTCATTGAATAAAATGTTTTCGAGTCGATTAATATTCAAAATTCAAATGCATATCATTGAGGAACTTACTTTTCTTTAATTTTTCATTTCAAAATTGTATTCTGTTGCAGTATTCTTGCTCCTTATCATATGTTTGTCGGAGAAATTTATATTAAATATAGGCAAAATCTGAGTTATCACATTTGGGCAAACGGAGCATGCTAGAAATAAAAAAAAACTAATTCATTTCAGCAAAGAAACCATTTTTCCTCAAGTAATAAGGTGAAGCATAATGGCGGATAAGGAAATAATCACGTAAGTTATAATCAATCATGAAAGGGAGGATTATAGGAAAAAATTGAGAACCAAGATTTTATGTAAAAAAAAACAAAAATATTTATTTACAATAATTTTGTACAAGCAAATGAGAATATTTTACTTTACTGCACTCAGTGTGATATTTCTCTCAAAAGTAGCTTTTTATCCTATAATGATTGTTAATCACGTCGGAATAGGGCAAATGCAAGAAATTCTCCAACCACTGCTGCATATACATTGATAAGTACTCTCACATGATACGAAATATCTCGTAAAAAAGTGTCTTGCTTAAATAGTTTTTACATTCTCTTAGTCTGGGCATGGGAAACAGAATCATTTGACTGAAATGAAACCAGACCTTTGGACCGAATTTGGCAGAAAGGCAGGTTCATGGACGCGTTCATGATAGCGCGTATCATACAGGAATATCACTGGCAGATGTTTCGTTTCCGCGATGCTCAAATAGGATTATGACCCCGTCATGCCAAATTCAGATTATTTGGAGTAACGAGGAAACACATTACACTAAGTTAGGCCAGAGGATATGAGGTACAATGTTTTATTCTTATTCCATGGACGCGTCGGTGCCGAAAATGAGTTCAGAGTTTGCACGTGAAATAGCACCAATTATTCATTCTTGGATTTTGATACTGCCGAATTTTGAAATTATTGGCAACTCATGTTTTTCAAAAAATGCGGCCTTGGCGCTTGGTCCCTCACTATTCGTCGCTCCTGTGACGTACATCGATTTCCGCATGAGCTCCAGTGACTAGGCGTGCTTTGCGATTTATCGATTGATCGGCCATTTAAACCTATGGAAAAGTATCGATAAACAGGGTGTTCGCAGCGAACACCTTAATAATCGATTATTTACGACAGCTTCAAATGGGGAAATATCGATATACGGCAAAGCACGCCACCCCACTGCCAGAAATCATGAATTTACATGCGAAATAGGGTTCACATGCGGGAATTGAGATGCGTCCTTCCGTCAGAGGGGCGACGTATTAAACTTGCCCATTTGTAAAAGAGCTCGCACAGTACGCTTTAAGAAGGACCCTGAAGTAAGCTGGACTATGGAAAGTAGGATGCTCAAATCAGTACGTAACGAACCTGGCACAAAAGTGACCCAGATATTTCTGGAGAAAAAAACCAGTTTCCTGCAACTTTGTCGAAACATCGATGCAAATATCGAGCAATATGCATTGTCAAAGTCTAGTGGTCCGTTTTGATGAGGACGTCTTGAAGCTGTGCGTTTATTGCCCAGGTGGTTTTTCACAGGAGAGCGTGTTAGCGTAGTGAATTTTGGTGTTTCCTCCTGGGCGTGAATGTCATTTCGAGGTTCTTGGCAGATCGAAGAATGAGAGCGAACACCACATACAATTCCGACTGGTCGTAGGATGATTTGAAGGTGAAATTTCGGATGAGATAGGAAATTACAATTTTCATCTCCATCATAGCGAATTTCTGACCTGAAACCAGACGGTGATGTGAAAATATGGTGTAGGGTGGACGTAACTCATGCATTCACGTGGCTTGTTTATAAGGCGAAGAAAGTTCGGTGCAAAACAAAGTTTTTGGTACAGGGAACCGACATTTTCAGTTACAGAAACCGGATTTCGGGTTATGCAACTGAAATTTGTTCCTATAACCTAAACTAATCCGAACAACTGATATATTTGATGTGAAGAGAAATTCAGTCTTAGTAACCGATTCTTCTTCTCAGTGTAGGAACGGAAGTGTGGAGAAAATGACTGACCTGATTCTTAAATGAGTTCTTCAGTGATAAACTCTATAAGCTGAGACTGGAGATTTTTTTCTAGTAATCAAAAAATAGTAGACAAGAAACATTAATTGGACGCATTTCTGTCAAACGGAACTATGCGCATCATGACGTGAGCCCTGTTACACATTTATTCTTATGGAACGCAGGGCTCATGCCTTGATGCACATAGTTCCGTTTGATAGAAACACGTCCAATTGGACTATTTATGTTAAACGGAACTGAGCGCCAAATTGAGTTCCTTTTGAGGATTTTAGAAGCCCGAATAGCGCGTTCTGTCAAACGGAACTATTTAAGTGCCATGAAAAAGCATTGCGAGTATAGGTCGGAACGAGCATCGCGTTCCGCAAAACCCGCCAATCCAAGCCCCTCCTCTCCCTTCCTCCCCTGATGGCGCTTAGTTCCGTTTGATAGAAGTACGTCAAATTGTTGTAAAAATAAATCTGATTCAACTTTATAATGAATATTATCGTGTGTTGATATCGACGGTCAAACTATCAGACCACGTTTCTCGCTTTGCGACGTTGTAGAGTTCTTGTTATACTTCATTTTTTAAACGGAAAACTAATACATGTAAGTTCTTGAAAACTTCCGTGAATTTTCTTCTCTCTAAAAAAAGCTCTGTGAAAATTTCCCGAAATAATATTAATTTGTCCTCTTTTAAAAAAGTAAAATTGGAGGGGCCATTTTTAAGCAGCGCAAACGAGATACATGGTCTGGTAGTTTCACCATTGACATTCAATTGGACGTATTTTTATCAAACGGAACTATGTTCATTTTGAAGTGAGCCTTGTTATGCATGTATTCTTATGGGTATCAGGGCTCATATCTTAATGCACATAGTTCCGTTTGATAGAAATACGTCCAATTTCTCTTCTGAGATCTTCTGAATGAGAATTTTAACTTATATGATAATGAATTGAAAGGAATTTGAATTAAACACAATAAAATTGTACCTATACAATTCCTAGCACCAGCAGCGAAAGGAGCGTAAGCATATGCGTGTCTTCCCTTGCTATTTTCCGGGGTGAAGCGTTCAGGGTCGAACTTCTCTGGGTCAGGGAAGTATTTTGGATCACGGTGAAGACCGAAAACACTTAGGATAAATTTTGTGCCGGCTGGCAATGTGTAGTCACCTGAAAGGGTAGAATTACACAAAGTCACGCATCAGGAAAAAATTAATGATACAATAATTACGTTTAGTAGAGAGCCTTTAAAATACAAATATGGAACCATAAAAATATGAATTCAGTAGCTTTAAAAAGAAATTATTGCCTCCTCGTCGAAATAGTATAAAATTGCATGACTTAGTTTCATTGCTGCTTGATTTCGACGCGAATCAGTAATTTAACCTTTCTCGCCAAAAAATGTGGAAAATAAAGGAAATGAAATAATTCCTGACATCTGAATCATTCTGTATTTATGATCCGTTTGTAATTGATGCACTCTGAAGTATTGTTCAAATTTACGATTAGCTCAAATACCCGAAATCATCTATTTTTTCCTATTAGTATTGTGAGCTTCTATATGTTTTAGAAATATATACATTGTACGTAAGTTTAAAGAAAGAGAATATGCGAAAGACAGAGTGATTTGGAACTTATTTACAATTAACTCGAAATCATCGATCAAGGAGTTTTTTTCAAGTCACTAGATTCTTATATTTTTCATATTTATACTTCATTTGCAACTCTAGGTTAATTTTCTTTGCTTGTTTCTATTTCTACAAAATGCCTTAGAACTTAAATCTTGTCGATGGAGCAAAATGGTAACAAAAGCCTGCATTAAAAGTGCTAACCAGTATGTGAGGCTCACAAAATAATCAATTACAGTCAAAAGTAGACATTAGTTGCAAATATTAGTTGACCAATTTCTGCAAGAAACATCTTTTTTCAGTTTTTGTTGTGCGAAATCCACATTGTCCTTGATTCAAAATATCAAAATACTTGTAATCGTGAGAGGGCTGGAGCTTACGATGCAAAACCGCTTTAAGAAAATCAAATTACCCATAGGAATATCACATGGCACTTCTCTTGACAGTTGTGGAACGCTAGGAAACAGTCTTAATCCCTCTTTGATACACTGCTCTAGATACTTCATGCTTGACAAGTCATCCATGTTTGGCCTTCGGTCCGAGTCTTGAAAAATGCTGTAGAGCTCTTGATAGCATTTTTCCTATAATAATCAATGCCAATCAAATTAGCATCATCAGGTCATTTCCTTTTCAAATAAGCGACATTGTCACCTAATGTATCCGGAATATTTTTTGAAGAATTAGTGAAAGAAAAAGTTGTTCGCTTTTTAATTGAGATGAAGTCGATAGGCCTTTTTCTGGGACACAATAGAGCGCAAACGTTACAAGATGCACATTAGAAACGTGCTGTATAAATTTGGTAACTTAGCTCATCCTGCAGCAAACAGTTAAACTCAGTTGTGTAACTTCAAAGCGTATTATAGTCATACCCTAATACACGTATGTTTCCTTGCATCATGCGAAATTGAAGGCGATTTATTATACAATCCTTTTGCATAACTGCAATACAGTGCCAAGACTTTCTTTTGCCATCAATGTCCCTCAACGTCCAGAAAATTTTAAAGAGGTAGGTCTTAATAGTTTTCATTTTCACAAAATGACCCATATATTTTAAAAGAGGTTATTGCCAAAATGTAAAAGCTCTTAAAACGTTAGTTGAAATTTGAAAAATTCAAGGGGATATGTCATCCTCACCTGACACTCTGGATGAAGTCCTAAAAGCCAGACGGTGAATGCCAGTGCAGATGTAGTTGTATCGTGGCCCTTCAGAAAAGATATTAAAAATAACATTATGCACATAAATATTTTTTATTCAAGAAAAACACGAAAATCAGGAATCTTTGCTTAGTTACGGTCTTTTTGTCCACTAAATGGAGAGCAACTTATTTGAGATGTAGATAATTTTCCAGAGTTAGATTCTTACTTGCCTGTCTTGTCTAATTTTTTGATACCTCACACTTGAAAAAATGTAATTCAGACTCCTACAGAAACAAGCTTCAAAACACTTGATTAGGTCAATATTGTACTTAGGATTTAACGTTATCTTGAAAAAAGGATGCTCTTATATTGACCGTAATCTTGGTTTGTATAGTTGACACAATGTGCCACATTGGTGACTTGGTGACTCTCGCATGCTGGCAAAATCGAGATTCATATATTTAAATTGTTAAACAATCAACGATCGATAACACTGAATCGATGATTTATAATGGATAAAATTGGGGCAAAACTAATTTTACCATCCACAAAATAGCAATTGAAAAGCAGCTATGTTAGGATGCAAACATGATGCACTATTTCACTTGCATTTTCATTTTATATTTAGATTTTTTTAAATATTTTTTTCTGATCGGTAAAGTTAATCATATGTACCTCAAACATAAAAGTGGCAACCTCGTCTCTCATATCCTGCTCTGAGAAAGGAAATGATCCATCTTCAACTGCTTCGATCAGTTGGTCTAGGAAAATCAGATTCTTCTTGCCTGGAATGAAGAGAAAATGCATGCTTAGGTACTAAGATTTTTGACAAAGAAAAAAGTGAGTGAAGGGCCACTTATAAGTGGCCCTTCACTCACACACTCACACACTCCTGATAATTATCAGGAGTGTTAAAAAAATCTCACTTGTATAGAATGATGGCAGAATCCATCATTTTATCCTTCTTGGCGTTTATAAATAAACGGTCAAGATCGAAATTTCAAGATGTGACTTATAATCATCTTGACTTGGAACATCTTTGAGTGCGTCTTCCATTTGGACATATTGATGCTAAAAGGAACTATGTGCATAGGTTTTGCGTAAGACATAGTTCTTTTTAGTATAAATACGTTCATTTAAAATAAATTTGAGAAAATTTCAATCCAAAACAACGTGCGTTATTACCCACCATTAAAAGAAACCATTATTAAGCATTAAAAAAAAATCAGTTGCCTTATATGTTCACACAACTGTCCCAAACTGTGGGCATTGTTTGCTTTGGCAACTTGCACGTAGGCTGAGCGGGAATCTTTGTCATGTAAAAGGCCAATGCAATACTTGCATCCGAGTGTTAGCATCAAAAAACAATAAATCCGTAATTTTGTTTTTTGGTACAAAATGCCAAAATATGCTGCCGTCGAGATGAAACGCTGAGGTTTTTGGATTGTATGGTTTTATCATTTTACCGGATGGATCATGATTACCTGGATATTATTTTTTCGTCCGGTTTTTCTTGATTTCTGAGTTAGACTATGTACATTTCGGAATTTTCTTTCTTCTTCACGCCAAAAGACAACCATCAAAATTTTGGCCGGAAGAAGGAGGAAAATTCCGAAATGTACATAGCCTAACTCAATCAAGAAAACCGGACAAAAAATAATAATAATAATAATAAGTGTTCCCTCTTCTGAGTTACAAAAAAAAAAAAAAAATAATAATATCCAGGTAATGGTTTATGCTCTTCTATTTTAACAATTTTTTTTTTAATTTTTAGCAACGTTTTACAATTTAACAACTTTTTTCGATTTTAACACTTTTTTACGATTTTAACATTCAAATTTTAGCAATTTTAAGTCAAATTTTAGCAATTTTAAATCAAATTTTAGAAGTTTTAAATCAAATTTTAGCGTTTTTAAATCAAATTTTAGCAATTTTAAAAGGCTCTAGCTTTGAAAGACTTGGCTACGGTCCGTCTTTCAATGAGTTTCTTTCCACGAACGTATTTTCATAAATATAGTCAAGTAGGTACCTTTGCCAGTAGAACTGCTGGAATCGGTTGACTCAAAGGACTCATCAAGTTGGGACTCTTCACTCTCCGATTTGCTTTGCTCTTCTTTCTCTTTCAGTGCTCTAATGATTCTTCGCTTTTCAATAATCTAGAAACATTACCAGAACTGTCAGATGAAAATAGAATAAAATAATCCATAATATTATGAAGCTCGCGATAATTTGAGGTGTCAATAAAAGCACATTATTACTACTTTCAAATATATTTCATGCACTAGGTTGATAGCTAGAGCTATTTTTTCTCTGCCTGTAAACTGTAGCGATGTAATAGACTAATTTAATGGCCGTGGAATTCTTGCAATACTCGGCTTATCGATTATAGTTAAAACCAAAAAATAGAGTATAACTGTGAGTCCAAACTTTACGTAGTGTATTAATTCAACGAGATGTCATTCAAAAATCAGTAATAAATGATTACCGACTCATTAAAAACAATAAATTTAATTTGATGAGCACTTCGTCGCATTCTATCACCCTAGCGTTCTGGCGACGCAGTTAAGTGAGGTATCTCGAGGTGAAAGGAAAATCCATTTCGAGGAATAGTACCCATTACAAAAAAATGAAAAAACAATGTTATGTAATTACTTTTAAACAGCGTAGACCGGTAATGGCGGAGCTTTAATACGCGGGTAATAGAGCTTTCCGTTTATTTATTTTAATGAGCGTACACCATCCTCTCAAAGAATGGAAAAAGTTGACGCTGAGGAGTTTTCAATCAAGATAGAAACTATTTGTTAGGAATTAAGAGTTGTGATTTTTCTCCGTTTCTTCACCAGTGATTATCTGTTCAGGTTTGCGTGCAATTGCAGTAGAGCGAATACGAAAAAAATGATTCTTGATGGTGGAAGCTAACTAAATGAAGCACTTTCCGACCAAACAGCGTATAAACATGTCACACTGAAAAAAAATTCTCGGCATTTTTACCACGGTCCGTTGGTACCTTTACCATCTCACTTTTTTACCAATTATTGGTAAATTTATCAAGACAGACTAGCAAGTTTACCTAAAAACCGGTATTTTTACTGTTTTTTTCAGGTAAGAATACCACTTTTATTGGTAATCGCTTCTCGGTAACTTTGCCATTTCATCTCGGTAATTCTACCACAGTCGATAAAAAATATTAGCGTTTTTACCAAGGTCCAGTAAAATTACCGAGAAAGTTCAATCATTTTACCGAGATTTCTCGGTAAAATTACCAATTCCATAAATGGTAATTTTATCGAGAAAAAACTGGGATCAAATAGAACCCTGAATTCTTGGTAATTTTACCTTTTTCTTAGATTTTTTTTTTTCAGTGCAACGTCGCTAAGACTGCGCGACTCTTCCCGTCGTTTTGCAGCGGGTATGTATTACTAATGGATCTATGGGGGATTCCATGGGAATCGGCGCCATTTTTCGTGGCGGGAAGCAATACCTAGTTTCTCAATTTTATTTATGTGCCATTTCTACCCTTTTTCTCCTAACAAAACAAATCATCGATACAAAATACAATAACATTCTCGATGAAATTTCTAAGGAACAGAAAGTCATATCAATTACCTTATGGTTTATTTTGTTGACAATGTCCACATCTTTTCTTAATTTTCGGCCAATCGATAGCATGTAAAAACTGCTATCATTCCATAACCACGGCTTGAACATTCTGGACATCATGGTATGGGTCGCCCTAAGAGGTAAAGATTTGAGTTATTAATGTATATATATGTATTTGAGATAATAGCAGTATAGAAATATAACTTTAAACGAGTTTTTCCTGGCTTTTTTGGACTTAAAAATTGATAAGCTCCGAACAGTTGGATAAAAATACTCGAGCGAGACTCATGTATTTACATTGAAAGTTTTGAAAGATAGACTGTTTGCAATAATTTAGGACTATTAAAATGTACGTCGAATAGAGGCTATTACGAAACTGTGTGGCAAGGAGGGGGGAGAGGTCTAAATGACGGAGTTGGAAGTAGAAAACCACTTAAGGGTCTACTAAACTCCAAAGCCCCTAGGATGTTTTTAGTTTTCCTATAAATAGGTCCGTCCGCTTGATGATCCTCTTGCGTGTTGACGATTCAGCGGAGCGAATATGTCTGCAAAACATATCGGAGAAAAGTGCTCTATCTGTACTGAGAGGAAAAGGTTCGGTCGAATAAACCATAAGCACGTAGCTCCAAATAGGCCGTACGCCTGACAAAAATTACAAACACTCAAACCTCGTTATCAATTTATAATTTTTTGCATATAATGTTTAACCATTTTACTTAGGAAAGGTTTCAAAACTTACTCTTCGGTAGCAATAATGTACTTAAGATTTTTCGGATCTCTTAGAGCGTCGATTTTCACACCCATCGCGGTATCTAAAAGAAATAAAACAATATATGGTATAATGATTAAATATGCTCAAATAGCACAATTAAACTTGCAGGTTGTTTTAAAAGTATCTCTGGAAACTATAAAATGTTTCAGCGACGTCTGTTTTAAGCTTGAAAAAATTAAAATATCTCAAAAATACTTTGAAAACTTTTAGGAGAAAAGTTAAGGGAATTTTCATATTGTGTATGTTTATAATTTTCTAACAGCAAAAGGTTTTTACAGATTTGGGTGTTTCCTTGGAAACACCCAAACTACCTCGTACGAAAAAAAATGTTAATAATAATAATAATCAGAAAAGGTTTTCTATATGCATGTACAAATACTTGTGTGTACAAGTTCTATATGTATGTACATGTATGTACTTATACGGCGCGCTAAGGGCACTCTGCGAGGTGAGGTTTGATACAACTAAGAATGTCCAGGCTCTCTAAAATTTCTGAGAAACATTTTTATTATTTCTGAAAAATCAAAAAGGAACGTTTTTGTATGCTATAATTGTACCCATGAAATATTATATACTGCCGTGCTAAGGAAAAACGCATTATGAGCCGTCAGGAGTTGCCAAATTTCCTTTGACAAATCACTTATATTTCGAGATATTATATTCACACATATTCGTAAGATTTTCAATTGATCTTACGGAAAAATATTCATAACTTTACTCAAAAATAAACGTTTTATCGGAGGAAATCTGGCAACTCTCGAAAGTACATACGGCGTTCTGCCTTGGCACGGTAGTATATGTGACAGTTATGTCATATCGCCGAAAAGCAAAAACACTGAAATCACAGGTTACCACAAAGATTGTCTAGAGCAATGAGCCCCATCAGCTTGAAAACATCAATTGAAACTCCACCAGCCTCATGTACTTTCTCGACCAAAGTCAAGGAGTTGTCCGTGAACGCGTCACAAAATCTGCTCAAGATGTTGAAGTGAAAAGATGGCGTGAGAAGTTTTCTGCTTTTCTGCCATCTTGGCCCTGGGGGACACATCAATATGCATACACCGTAAATACCAATAAACAGGATCTTGAGGGAGATGTGCTTGTATTATGCTTTTCCAACCCCGGTGGATCGACAATTTAAAGCAACGAGGATAATTTTCCAGTCTGTAAATTTTATATTTTGTGTATTCTTACAAGGTCTTATCATGTAATCTTGCATAGTTGACGCTGAGAAAAATAGAACCGCGCTGAGCACCTGAATCCGGACCTCAGCACATGCGGTGGATGATAATTGGACTACATTTTGCAATTTGGAACTATAAATTCTAGCCCGGTTTAAAACAACGTATGTGCCATTAGTTTCCCAATGCACGTAAGTGTTTTTCCAGAAGAGCCAGAATTTATAGTTCCAAATTGCAAAATGCAGTCCAATTTTGCTTTACTCTTCCAAGTCGCAATCGGACACAGCCGGCGATTGTCCTCAGCACATTCTTACTGTTCTTCCTCTACTAGGTGACTTGTTTGTCTAAACTCTATCTCGTCCGGCGTAACTTAAAGCAAAGTTGATTTTATTTTTCTCCGTGAATCGGAGGTGAAAAATTGCATTCGAATCCAGTAATATTGAATCTCGAGCTTAACTGTAAACACGGGAAAAAAGTGCCAGAGGTTATTCCCTAAAATTGTGGTACTACTCCAATTTGTTGGATGATACAAACATTTTCAATTAATTTTGGTAATGCCGCACCTCAAGTTGGGGTATTACCACAACATATGGGTTAGTAACTTAATTTATTAGGGCACTACCACACGTAATTGGAAATATCCATTATCATGAAACAATCTCGTGCTCCTTTTCCGTGAAATCGCATGCTTTTTTCTCAAAATCAAATATTTTAACTTCAATTTCTAGACAGCTACAATGCCAATTAAATTTGACATTTTCGGAAATATCCTCCTTTAAGTATACATTTGTAATGACTTGATCTTAATTTTTTTGGTATTACGGTTTCGTGGACAAGTATAATTGAAGAAAGAGAGAGAGAAAAAAAAATATACACTAAAAAGCTAATCTCATTAAGGTGGATCAGTTTAGAATGTTCATCGTCAGATCATTTGCGTGTAATTCATCACGTTTAAAAACGCCACAATGGAAAAAAATGCATTGCAATTCTTACCACAAGCTGTTAAAAGTCCTTGGCCCAGCCAAAAGTGCATGAATCTGTAAAGTTCCGATTTGCACTGCAGATGCTTGTTCGTAAAAAATACCTGAATAACACATAATTAAATATATAACTCAAAACTAGACCATATTTCTTGGATAACTCAAATCAGACGGACAAATTTGCTGTTTTTTTCATCAAAACGAAAGTACACCGGAAACAAAAGTCGCTTGGGTCTGGAGCCCAGACTCTTAATAACATCGAAAAGAAAAAATACTCTTGATTCAATCGGATTTTTGCTTAGATCGAGAACCAAGCCTCTTAATCCAAGCGGATTTCTTTTTGATTCAAGCAAAAATCCGATTGAATCAAGAGTTTTTTTCTCATCATTTTTTTCAAGAGTCTGGACTCTAGATCCAAGCTACTTTTTTCCAGTGTAACTTGATTAATCGATTATATATACGAGTATTGAAGGATATTCCATCAAAGATTAACAACCACGCGTAAGATTATTGATAATGACTAGAACACACTAGAATTAATGACTTTCCTGGGGTTTTCTCATATTATAAGTTTTGATCACGACAGCAACTCCTAGTTCACCCGACCACCATTGCTATGCTGGTTTCTATTCCAAAGAAGTGAGTATATTCAGAGATCTACTCATCCAGGCCTGGCTTAGATGAAAAGCTAAGGTTATCTTATAATTGATGGTTGAAATTTTTGAAAATGTATATAGATTATACAGAAATAATTATGCGAAAATCGCAAATGATTACAATATAAAGGCAGCAGTTATCAGCACTGAGTGAAATCTACTTAAAATTAGGTTCTTCTATTTTCTAGAGGCTGGCTTGTCTCACTTAAAATTATTTAGCTTTTTTACTGAAATAAAATGCGCAATAATTAGAAAAGCCAATATACCATCAAGCCACCAGAATCTCCACCAAAAAGCTGCTGAGAGATGTCACACATATACAGATCGATCATCAAATGACCAGACTAGAATTGATAAATCCTTTTTTTGCAATGTTATCTATCAACATCTTTGCCAAATAATTTCGAAAAATCAGCACATTTCTCCATTTAAACCTATATAAAATAGCCGCACTTTTCCCTCCAAAATCTAGTAACTTTGCCTATCGATCTAGATCTTTCGATAACATTTCAACGATTAGGCAGAGGGCAACCTTCGAGGGCACACTTACTTAATGTAGATACAACTGTAGATACTCGCTTTTAAATAATCATCAAAATGAAGGGGGTAGCGTAATTGTGTTGCATTAAGAGCCGTTACAAGTTAGCGTCAGAGGGTAATTCTCCTTCCATTGAATAAATAGGCAAAAAAAACCCTTCATTTAGGAATTAATGTGACGCACAGGCACACATTGTGTATGCACATTTCGCGGTCTCGCAAGATGTTACTTGAAGCGATAGTCCTCCAAATCATGTATACCACAAGCGCGATTTCAAGAAAAACGAAATAATCTATACCTGTATATTTCTTAACCGCGATGTGTCTGTATAAAAATCGTAAATTCAAAAGCTACTTTGAGGTTTTAAAACTTGATATTCTTGAACGTTGTTTTGCTGTAAAACGCATCTCAAGACGAGCGATACAAATGCAATAAAATCTCATTTCTGAAATGTCGGGGCCTAACTCATTTGGAAAATAATCGATTCGATTCTCAATATAAAAATTATTTGAAAAATTAGAATTTTAATCAATTAAGCAGTACTCTTATACCTCTGCGTATTGAGCTCCAGCAACCAGCACGAAGGGATGAGTGATCAAGAACACCTTCTGAATCGGTCCGTAGAGTTTTAAACGCTCCCTTGATTCTTCGATAAAATCTGTAAAAATGATTAAATTAAAAGCTCAGAAATGTGTATCTGCATGAATTTTTCACACGTAGATTTTGATGTAATCAGTTTTTTGACGCTGCCTAAACAAAGGAGCAATTTCAAGTAATAAGATTAACATGTTGCCATGTCTCGCACTGTTTCATTCCATATTCACTACATTGCTCCTGAAATATTTTGCATGGTTTTATTCGCTCAGAGAAGAAAAATACGAAAATAAGATACTCACGATCATGTAGAATACAACTGAATATGCGAGGATTTCAAGTTGTTACAATATGACATTTATGGATTCAAACAGAATCAGCCCAGTGGCGATTTTCAAGTTGGCAACACTGTTAATCCTCCAATAAATCCATTGAAAATATCGATTGCAGGCGAGACAAGCTACCTCACCAAAAAGCGATTGTTTTACATACATTTAAATGGAGGAAATACTGTGTTACCAACTTCTAATGATCGCCACTGAATCATCCTAACTACAAAAGACGTTGCGAGTACAAAACGTGGAATGGCAAGAAGCAGCGTGAATACATTTAAAATGATTTAATGGTTAAATTAATCCACATTGACTCATTTGCAGGCGAAAAATTAATCTCTTTGCAATGGCAATTGCAAATAGATAGACTTTTTTCAGACCAATTCAATGTGTTCAATCAACAGACTGTAGGTTTTTGTTGTGTGAGTCAAAATGAGTCTTTTTTAATATATTCCTTCCCGAAAGTAGGTACCTTTATCTGGAGCTATGACTCCTCAAATTTTTTGAGGGACTAATAATTTATCCTAAATTTTTGTGACGGTTTTGGGGAAAACTCGTGAAAGACTACCACCTTCCCTGAAATCTGAATAAATCTGAACTTGCTCATGACCTAAAAAACTATCAAAATCTTAAGTTGGAGCGGGAAACTAAGGGGTTGAGGAGAAAAAGCAAGTTTTTAGTACAGTGGCGTGGCGTGCTTTGCGATCTATCGATATTTTCCCATTTGAAGCTGTGGTAAATAATCGATTATTAAGGTGTTCGCTGTGAACACCCTGTTTATCGATACTTTTCCGTAGGTTTAAATGACCGATCAATCGATATATCGCAAAGCATGCCACGCCACTGATTAGTACTAAAAGATCCAAAGTCTCCTGAAATTCCATTCCGAACTTCATTCTGATTTCGAAATATTTGACGTCGTTGGTGACTTCAGCGCTAAATACCATGGCAATGACCATTTTTTATGGTTCAGAACCGTCACCAAAACTCAGGAACCAATGATTTCCCCAAAAATGTGGGGAGGCTGTAGCTCCAACTAGGAGCAAGTGTGGGCAAAAGATTTTAGGAGGACAACTTTTTTTTATAATTTTCTTTTTGTAACATTAGATCACACGCTTGGACTCGCCGGACAGTATAACTCTGGGACACTTTGCATATATTCTGGATGGATTCCCTTAAATCCTATTAAATTTTCCACCATATTCGGGACCTCTCGCAGACCCCTCTCCATGAAAATCTTTTGACTACGCTACGGAAAAAGTTCGCTCAGTGCAATCAATAATCATTATTGCGGAATTGATTGCACTTAAAAAAACACGTGTCTCCATGCTTAATCTTACTCTATCAAATGTTCTGGCAATTCTATTGGGAGACCTTGACATTGCAAATAATAAAGCCAAGGATTTTGAGGTACTCAGCAAAATATCGCATTGATAATTTTTTTTTACGCGGAAATTAAGATGATTTTCGCTTTACTTTCCTGCTTACTTTTTCATTGACAGTATTTTCGTCAGTAATTTCTCATCGATCACCGTTATCACTACACTATCTCCGATCTCCTACCTCGTAATGAGTCGTTAACTCGCTGATATAGTCCACTTGCGTTGAAGCCTCGAGGTCATCCTGCTTGCCCTAAACGAACCGAAAGCTCCCGCGAGACTCATTGATAAATAATTAGAGATAATTAGCTGTGAATCACACTTGCACCTTAATGAGGCGAGCCTTTTTTGTCGCTCTTTTTTGCGCGGTACTTCTACTAGACATGAAATTTACGGGAAGATTTATGACTGCAGAACTGTGAATTTCAGCCATAAAAAATGTACCTAGGCCCCTATCGTGAGCAAAAGAGTCCATTGTAGTGTTCCAGGTTTTCAACAAAAAAATAAATTGGTAGAAAACCTGCAAGTATTTCTTCGTAGTCTCCGTCACCTATGTTATCTTACTTGTATAACGCATACTACAATTTTACCGCACAGCAAAGTTGAGTTTCTT
Organism: Bemisia tabaci; assembly: GCF_001854935.1. Taxonomy (NCBI): domain Eukaryota; kingdom Metazoa; phylum Arthropoda; class Insecta; order Hemiptera; family Aleyrodidae; genus Bemisia; species Bemisia tabaci. The sequence goes on from NW_017556462.1 coordinate 1,459,475, forward strand.
AAAAAGGATGAGTAATGAGAGGTCGTACGCTATTTTTGACGCCTTTGCTCAGGGAAAAAGAGGGAGGCATTTCTCACAGTCGACCGCACCGGACTTATTTTAGTCAATTCCGATCGATTTTAGGGCATTTCAGGATGTGTTTGAAGATTAGACCACCCCCCCCCCCTTAAAAATGGTTCTTTGGTATTTTCCAGTTTTAAATCGTGAAAGAAAATTAAATGGTTTGGGCAATTTTCCTTCTGGCTTTCATAGCTTATTTGGACTGCATTTTGCAATTTGGAGCTATAAATTCTGGCTTATCTGAAGAAACACTTATGTGCATAGGGAAACTAATAGCAAATACGTTGTTTTTAAACCGGGCCGGAATGTATAGTTCCTAATTGCAAAATGCAGTCCATTCAATTGTGTATCTTTAAAAATCTCCACTTTAAAGGAAAAGTAACGCCTGATTGGTTGCTTTCCGCTTTAATTCCTTTCCACCCTCGTTTTATCAAGTTTCCGGTTACGATTTTTCGTTTTCCGATCTTCGATTGGCAACTAGGGGGTGCACCCCCTGTGCGCTTCGCGCTTCGACCACCCGAGTAAGATTTGTGTTATTCGCGATGACGAGTCCACAGGAGTGGAAAAGGAAGTCCATGTTTTTTGGCCGGATGAGGAGAACTTATTGCTGCGAGATGGTTACTGGTAGTCAATAGAATGTGAACAGGACCAGTCAAAAACATTAATCCATCAAATATGCATCCTCCTGAAAACTGTGAACACGACTCTTGTGTTGTGAGAGATACCGAATGTAAAATGTGAACTCGAGAGCTTTTTACCGATAAATGTCTTGATTATGGCTATTTTTACAAAAAACTCTTTTGGGATTGAAATAACCCCCAATTTTCGAGAAGCAATCCCATTTTCCCTCCTCGGCGCATGAGCGCGTAAGCATCTCGATAAAATCTTACTTAGAACTTATCGTGAATCCAGTACGTCTATGACTCAAAGATAATTTTTTTTTTTATCGGATGCATTTTTATACTATGCTGGAGGGGGCTTAAATGATGGAACGGCGATAATGAAGTTTCTTATTAATTGACGTCAATTTATGACGTCTGTGACGTCTACTGTCTGTATTTGTAACTCCTTAGAAACGTGAAAATAGTAAATACAGATATCCGTCTCCTCGGAAAGATAATGTGTAGAAAAATATTTTTCATTCACGAGCTACATGCCAGCTGACAACACGTTGATTTAATGTCTGTTGTGTGTCAGTGTGTATCTTGCTCACAAGAGATCCATCAAACTATGAATAGACTATGAATAGACTTCCTACAAGACATGAAATTCCACAAAAATCACGATGAGCCTTTCAGGAATGTCTAAAATCCACCCCTCAATGCACCAGTGGCGTGGCGTGAATTGCGATAGATCGATTGTTATGCCATTTAAACCTATGGTAAAGAATCGATTATTGAGGTGTTCGCTGCGAACACCCTGTTTATCGATCCTTTCCCATAGGTTTAAATGGCATAACGATCGATATATTGCAATTTACGCCACGCCGCTGCAATGCACAGTTAGCGAGGGCCGCAGCTGTAGGTCCGAGCTGTTTTCATTTACTGCGCCCACATGCAGTTTGTTTAGTGGACGGCAATTAGCCTTGCCCAAGAGGAACGTGGAAAAACCTAGCCTGAACGAACATCAGATCTAATAAACTGGAAAATCTATCACTTACGTATGGGTTATACTTTTTTTGTCTCATTTTAGGGTCATAAGAAGGAAATAATCGTTTAAACACAATTGAAATCTTATGTGAGGAAAATTTCGCAAAGGTACATTCGTTTGTTTATCAATCTAGGATAGCTTCTCTTACGTTCCTCCTAAGGCAAACCTTGCACCCGGGTGATCAAAAAAACTTCTTGCAGATGCGGTGAATAAATGAAATCATATTGCACGCAACAGAGTTGATGCGGACATTAAAATATAAAATTTACTTTTCAGTGAAGCGACCTGCAGATATATAACGTAAGAGAGGCTAAAAGTATGTTTCAAAATTTCTGGGAAATTCTTAGTCCCAGGAAAACTGAAATGATTCCAAATTTGAGTTTTTAATAAAGGCCAAAAAACATGTTTGGTAAAAATAAATGGGTAGGGTTTAAATAGAAGATTGCTTTAAATGATTTAGGGGCTCAAGGTGCATTTCGGGTCGTACCAATGTGTCGAAAATGAATCGGTTGTTTAAAAAGTGCCCAACCAGAACAATGGAAAAAAAAACTCCCTACAATCATAGAGGTAGCCTTTTAATTCAGTCACGCGTATATTTTGTTCCTTATTTTTTATATTTATCATTCTGCACAAAAAAGGCACGAGTTTTGAAAATTCCAAGGTGTAAAAATATCCAAAATGCACAATTGAAAAATGAAAACTTTCATATTTTTAACGATGAAACTCTTTTTGAAAATAAAGAGTGGAAAAAAAATTTAAAAAAATGTTTTCTTAAAAATTTGTATCTTTGAAAATAAAACAAGTAACATGCGTCAAAAATGTTTTTCATTGAGCGAAAAAGTTTAATGAAATTCCCTTTTTTCGTTGTGTCTATATTTTTTTCGGAGCTGGATGCACTTTTAGCTGCACGTAGAGCACTTTTTCGAGAACGACTATTCCATTTGATAAAGGCTTACCTGCAGGATCCAAGAAGAGATCTTTAACATGTCCCAAGATTAAATTGTCCCGCGGTGGCCCAGGGACCACTTTCAGATGCTGGTACGCTTTGTAGTAACTACGGACAAACTTGGCAACATAGTAGAGCACACAGCAGGCTACGGCTAGGGCTGCTAAAATTAACCGCATTTCGCGAAAGTTCGACAGAAATCTTCGACGAAAATTGCTCTTCCCGTGACAATTTAGTGCCTTCGGACTAAAATTTTCAACAAAACCGCACTACTCGCGACAATTCAATCCTTTATAATTGAAATCTTCAACGAAAACCACTCTATTCTCGACAATTCAATCCTTACTGATTGAACTTTTCAACGTGATCCCGACAGTTCAATCCCTTCCGGCTGAACTCTTCGATGGAACTGTTCCTCCTGGGACGGTGCTCTGCGTCTGAGGGCGAGAGCGTTTTGTGGTGGGACAAAACTTCGGGAATCGCTGAAAAAACAGTACGAAACCGTGATTTTCTCAAGGCAGTCAATGTTGCCAAACTCCATGGGAAACTTTTTAATGCCCATAGGAGGCGGAGAAAATTTTAAAGAATTTCCTGCCAACTGGTAGCGCCGGGCATAGATAAGACTTGCGTTTCACGGTCAGATGTCGATCGATCGGGGTATGAATCGTTGAGAGGTCACGCATCTTTTCCCTGCGTTGTGATTGGTCGGCCACTCCAATGGTCGTGTGCCGTGATGAGTCCCGCCATGGGAATAGAGATAGGGAAGTGTAATATTAAGAGCAAGCTTGGACTCGTTAAACAAATATATCTTAGTTGTAGCCGGTTTCTGGTAGAGGGGCTTAAGTCCAAAATTGTCCTTTTTTTTGTCTTTCAGCGGGTACTTTCAAAAGTTTTAAAATTTTTCCAACATACTATTTTTATTTTGGAAAAAGAAGCGATGTCTCTAACTATCTGTCCCTGTCTAAAGGTTATACTTCCATGTTGCACATAAAAAAGCAAAATGAGTGATAAAAGTTTCAAAATTGTACTTATACCCCCTTTAAAAATTCCAAAGTGTTTCGTAAGTTTCCTGAGAAAGGTAAGTTCAAAAAAATCAGAATTTTCAAACAAATAACAGCACACTCTAAGGCAGACGGTGCATGTTCATAATTTAATTACAGTAATTTTTCAAAAGGAAACTGATGATAATTTTTTTTTTTTTTTTTTTTTTTTTTTTTTTTTTTTTTTTTTTTTTTTTTTTTTT
>NW_017556462.1:1463388-1560660 GCF_001854935.1 Bemisia tabaci
AAAAAAAAAAAAAAAAAAAAAAAAAAAAAAAAAAAAAAAAAAAACGGACATTAGAGTCTCAGAAGAGGTGCGATTAAGGTTTACGGACAGTAGGTCTACAAGAAAAATGGCTACAAAAACAAGGGCTACCTTTTTTGGCCTACAGTCAAAATGGCTACATGAAAATGCCTATTAAAATAATGTCTATAGTAAAATATGTCTGCGGTATTAAAATGTCTACGATTTGACTGCCTACTCCAAAAATGTCAAAGTTCGTATTTATGTCGTCTAATCAGAATCTCATTTGAGCTGTCGAATGTTTGAACAGTTATTGAATCAAAATTGGGCGTTACAAGTCATTTTTACAAGCGTTGAGGAAGGAAAAATTGTGAGTCACATATACAACAAGTATATTTTATTTATTTTTTTATTTTATAAATATATTTTATATATTTTTAGTGGCCAACATAAATATTTTGACATTTTCTAAGTGGGCAAACAAACCGTAGAAATTTTAATAGCGTAGACATATTTGACTGTCTGTAGACATAATTTTAGTAGGCATTTAAATGTAGACGTTTTGACTGTAGACTGAAAAAGGTAGCTCTTTTTTTGTAGCCCTTTTTTCTGTAGACGTACTGTCTGCATACCGCGATTAAAATATGCTTTTGTCCCAAAAAAGAAGACAATGTAAGTCATCAAACATTACGGAGTTTACTTCGATAATCAAACACTTACTGCGAAGCTTGTGAATATTAAGCTATGATTGCGTTGCATAATATAATGAATGCAATTTTATGCATAGTTCAATGAATCCAAAGAATCTACAAATAAACAAATGACAACATAAAATATACAACTTAATAAATATTACAACTTTCTTTAATAATAAAAATTAAATGGGTGTAATTCGGAACGTTTGATACGTTATTCCTTGGCACGACAGTGCTGCTGTGCTAAGGAAAAACGCCGTATGAGCCATCAATTGTTGCCCAATTTCCCCTGGCAAATCATAATTTTCAGGAAAATTTTTGAACGTATGTCTACCAATTTCTCAGATAATTTTGTTTGTAATTTGATCTAAAACATCCGAAAATTTCAAGGGAAAATATTCATAATTATCCTCAAAAATGAAGATTTTATCGAAGGAAATTTGGCATCTCTTGAATGTTCATACAGCGTTTTTCCTTAGCGCGGCAGAGTACGTGATATTCGGTTTATCATCGGCATATGTCGTCGGTCATCGTTACAGCACGTGGATGCATGGATGGATCTCCTCATAAAGCTGAGGGCGCACTGGGCACTAGCTGCGCACTGACGTGACAACAACGCCTGAATGCAAATATTCGTGCTTAATGAACGTCTCTGTAGCATATCTTCGCCTAACTGACGTAAGGGCGTAACTACACTCCACAATGAATCCTGTTTTCCAGACAATTCAATAAGTTCCTGGGCTCATCTCAATGTGTGGTTACGCCCTGCAGTGTTCGGAACTGACAGGCGCCAACGCGCGCCGAAGAAATCGGTCATGCCACCTAAAAAATGAAGGCTCCGCGCCAACGTGACCCCTTAAAATTGCCCCCATCCCATAAAAAATCTTATTTTTTCTGTTTGGTGATTTTTCGAAATTCTCCACAAGCTACCGTTACCAGTTCTCTACTAAAACATCTAACTTTGCACTAAATGCACCGTGTTATAAAAGCAAAAAGTCAATCTGGCCCCTAAAAAATCTTCAATGGCCCCTAAAAATCAAGCCTCATAATATGGCTCCGAAACTCAAGTATAAGTTTCGAACAATGCCCCTGTGTCAGCCAAGCGACGATATATGCACGCTTGAGATTACGGTTCGTAACAGCTTTTCGCGTCAACTTGCGTATTTGAACCTCAGAAATCCGCATGACAGGTCACGGTATAAGGAGAGCAATGAATGTAATACTTTCATCATAGATGATGATACTCGGGAAAAAATTACATCTGATTTATGTTGCTGATTTCTCGCTATTTGCAGTTTCAAAAGTGAGAGATAAAATGCCAGAAAAAAAGAAAGAAAAAAAAGGCCAATGAAAAGTGGGTCTGATGATCCCTAAATAATGGCTCGACTTCCCTCACGGTTAACGTCACATCCTGGGAATGCAAAAATAACTATAAGAACAGTAAAGTCATCCAGAAATGTCCCGAGACACATTTTTTACAGCTTAGGCCGTCATTTATTTCATTTTTTCCGTGTCATGATTATTGATTGGGCATAATTTGTTTGGTTCGTTCTTCTTTTGCATTCATTTGTATTAATAGTTCTCCTTTATAATTCGTAGAATATCCAGGAAAAATGTCAAACAATGACGTTCCTATGTTTTTCTTTAGAAAAAAATAAGATCCAAGATATTAAAATTTCGCAAATAATGTAAGAGTTACTTTGGATCTGAACTAAATTTTGCAATGAAGAACTACCATTGCTGGCTCATCCATAAAAGCACCTATGTAAATAGGAAAAGGAATGGCACAAGTGTTGTGTTTAAAGTGTACTAGAATTATAAGGGCATTTTTATTGGAAAATTTAGTTCTGTCAGTCGATTTTACATGAAAATGGTCAAACCCCCCGGGCACTTCGTACCTCAGGTGTTATGCGTTGCTCTTTTGATTTTATAGTATAAAAAATGTGTGGTAGTTACATTAATCAAAGATGACGACTCTCAAGAATATGGGCCTTACTGCACAAAGGCATATTCTTTCAATAGCGTAATTTTTGTCAAGTTTTATCGGCTGGAGACTCGAGATTTGATGGGGACTGAGGGACATCAGAGTTCTAGGGATCAAGTTTCTAACGATTTAACGTTACTTTTCTCAAACCTCTCAATAATAATATTTTCTAATCTCCTTTTCCTATCACGTTGAGGTTAACAATTTGTTCAACCTTAGTCAACAATATTTGGACGTATTTACGCTAAAAGGAACTAAGTACATAAGATTTGCGTACAACATAGTTCCTTTTAGCATAAATACGTCCATTTAGTGCATTGTATTAAAGTTGATCATGAAATATTATTATTTATGTTTTGGGCGAATAATTACATTTTATTAAAGACACTAGCAAGTAAATAAACTGCAAATTAATATATTTGGGTATCTAAAAGTAATACAGTTGAACGTAAAGTTGTTATAGAAATCCAATATGGATTACTCAAAGAAATTTTTGGGAATAGCTATCAAAATATTCTCATTGAAGAAGACGTAACGCCTTCATGTTTTGCTTAAAATTGAAGGCAGGATTAGTGTTTTACCGATGAAACAAATTAAAAGTATTTTCCCCCACAAAGAATTTTGGTTCCCGAGGAGCAGACGCTTTTTTCCCCTCAAAAGTAACTCTAACCTCCTAAGCCGATCCATTTAACATTTTGTGGCATCTTTGGAAAACCGGAAGAGGTTTCTCAGTGTCAGTATTAGGTAATTTGCAGGAAGTGGACGGTGTAAGTCCGCAACCACGAATCTCGTTTGCGGTGTTTGAAAATCTCCGCTCTTATTTTATTTTTTTAAAAGAGAACAAAACGACATCATTCCTTGATGTTCTCGCAGAATTTTTTTTTGTTCAGGAAAAAGAAATCACGGCAGTTTTTAGGAATTGCCATTTAAAAAATGAAGTATGACAGGAAGTCTGCCGCGGCGCAAACCGAGATGCGTGATTCCATAATTACACTGTCGAAGTGTCTAGTGCAGCGTAGCGTAGGCTAGTTGCTACTTACCAAAAAAAAGCAAAAAAACCCTCACGAATTCAACGCTCATGAATTCACGGATGACCTCATAGAAAAAACTTACGTACTTGCATTCATGTTGCGTGTTACCGTTCTTGGAACCATGGGTGCACTAGGAAGCGGGCGTAGTTCTTCCTAAACTATTCAATGCAATCATTACGTGCTCTACACATTATTCGAAGTTTGGCTGTGTGTTTAACCGTGAAAAATAATGACTGTCTCTTCCTGATGTGTTCTTTAAAGAAATTCTACTATGGACGAGCCACGCGAACACTTTTCACTTTTCTGTTCAGAGGTATGCCAATATTGTAATTTTGAATTTTTTGGCACTGAAGTCCCTATTCTCCTGGAGTTGATCGCAGTTTTCAAATAGTAACTTCGGCATTGCCGTATCCAGAAATTACTCTCGGGGGGAGGGGGTCTACTGTCGACAATTTCTCATGAAAGAGTTAGAGGGGGGCCATGGGTAAAAATTCATAAAACCCACGAACTGTGACGTTTATTTTTTTTTTTTTTTTATTCTTGAATTACGCCTACATAGAGTATTAAGTAATTTACATTTTAGAAGTACACTGGTCATGGAGGAGGGTCAAGACCCTTCAGACCTCCCCTTTTCCGGTTACACCAATAAACTAAAGTAATTTATCGAGGTAGCATTAACATGTTATCATGAACATTAATGAATCAACGAATCTTGTACGAAACGAATCTTTTCTTTAATTAGTAGCATGCAGTGATGTGTTTCAGGAGTAGGTGATTTAAAATCACAAGTTGGCAGCCGTTTTCGGCCTTAACTTCTTCGCATATAACAAGGTGGAGAAATGGTGCTGGGTCAAAAATAAATTTTTGACTCTAAATTTAATTTTTGGTATTTCTTGGCTTTGTTTCCCCGCGAAATGGTGTGGACCCAGCACCATTTCTCCACCTTGTTACATACAATTTCGGGCCACTTTTTAGTGTTTAATTTTTAACTTCTTCGCATATGCATCGGTGAAGAGATAATGAATTCTAGTTTCATCTAATATGCTGTTGTGCTAAGGTAGAATGCCGTATGAACATTCGAGAGTTGCCAAATTTCCTTCGATAAAACGTGTATTTTTTTAGGAAAATTATACATATTTTTCCTTTATATTTTCAGAATCTTCAGGTGAAATTACGAACTAAATCGTCTGAAAAATTGGGAATAAAATGTATTTATCAATTTATCAGGAAATTCGCGTTTTATCAAAGGAAATTTGGCAAAGCCTGAAGGTTCATACGGCGTTTTTCCTTAGCACGGCAGTATGTATCTAAGCTCTTTGAAGAAAGGGATTCTATGGTGGGTAATGAGCTTTGCAGGTGTGTTGTGCGCCTAAAAATAAAACAAAAATGAAAGTATTTGCATGCACTAAATAAAAAAATTTGACGAAGTGACACTCTCGAATGACAGAAATGAAAGGACCTTAGAAACTTTTCTTCAATATGTATTCTAACCTTGTCACGCTTATGACAGGTTAAAACGTATAATTAAAGGCAACAGATTTGTTTGTTTTTGTTCTCTTCTTTCCCTGCTTATTTTCCTTCCATTCCATTTGGTACCAACATCAATCAGAGGATATCTGGGATGGTGACGGTGTAGACACATCCATACTGCCGTGTAACGCAAAAATGCCGTAAACGCCATTTCACACTTTTTAAAAACAATGTATTATAGGAAGAACACTTGTGTACATTGACAATGTTTTTACAGAATTCTTTCGCAAATACTATCAAGAACTTAACCTGAAACTTTGAGGTGCATGGGTAAAACACTTTTTTATTTTATAAAGTGTTAAGTTCCAAAAAAACGAGGGAAAAGCTTGATGGATTTACGGCGTTCTTGCTTAGCACGGCAGGATACTCTCCATGCCTCCTTTTCGGGGATCATAGGCTGATGTAGGGAGGGGGGCTAGGGGGTGGTAAGAAGGAAGGAAAAGGGGAGAAAGAACGAAGGAAGGAACGGAGGAAAGAAGAACGAAGGACTCTTGTATTTGGTAATTTTTCATGACGAAATTGACTCAACTGTATATTAAAAGCTTTAAAATTTCGAAAATAATTTTCCGGGAAAAACCTCCCGGACCCTCCTGCCTGGATTCGCCTGTTCGAGATTCGGGTCGAGAGAACTCTGTTTCAGTAAAAAGAGATTTCATTCGTAAAAATCGTCTGAATAGGAGAGAAGTTACAGTTCGAAATCCAAAGAGATTAACTTAATGCGATTTCGATGCACGGCAGTTCATCCAAATCGCGATCATGCGTAAATGCCGTATATCATCTCAAAATCAAGATACCTAGACGGAATCTTTAAAATTAATTTACTTTCAACGTTCATGATTCAATATTTTCTCCCTAATTTAGCAAAAAGAACCAATTGATACAAATAGCAAAAACGTGAAAATAGTAGGTATGTGTCCAACATTTCAGTTATTCGGCACGTATGTTGTCCAACATATTCATGGTGGATTTTTCTTCGTCTTTTTAATTGTGTATTTTAGCCTCGTTTCCCGTTTGCCCCCCCTGTTTTTCTATACTGTTACCGTTGTCTCGGGCTGCTCTATAAAATGTGTATCTATTATTGCTTCGCGACCTTAAATGGAATGGATCACGCCTGAACACAGGCTAACACGAATTTCCAGAATTGTTTCTCTCTCCTCCTGTGCGTGACTGAAGAAGATACATTGTAGCATCCACAGACGTCAATAGGAATTGAGCGTGATTAAGCTTTCAAGTACGAAACTACGGCGAAAGTGCAATACCACGTATCTTCATTTTGCGGTGTCTAAAAATTTCCACTCCGATTTATATTTTTCGAGGGAAAAAGGCAGACTTAATGGCTCGAAATTTACACAAAGTATTTTACCAGCTCCCTCCCTCCTGGAATTTCAAGAACTGACCGGGACCGCAATGATAGATTGCGTCAGATTATGGGAATCGAAAATGACACAGTATTCGATGTCATGACTAAGCAGCTTTTCTGGTTTGGTCATGTTAACGGGATGACGGAAGAGAGGCTGCCGAAAAAGCAGGGTGGCTAAATTTCATGAAAAATAAAACCTTGAAATTACACGTGAAATATTTCATCAAATCTCAGAAATTTATGAAAGATATTGAAAAACACTGGTTCCTTTTCATGTTTCGTAGAATGTAAAAATTGTGACTCTCTTGTATTTTTGTGTTTTTGAGTGCGGGTTGCATACTCTAGCCCCTGAAAAGTATGAAATATTTCACACCCTTGTGAAATTTCATGAAAAATATCACTGAAATTTCCAATCTTTCTTTTTTTTCTTACGTTTCATGCCACCCTGTGAAAAAGACACTTGATTGGGTTCTCCCTGGGAGGAGACGCAGGGGATGGGGGACGCCCAGTGAAAGGGTGGTGACAGGGAGTTTTAGAGGAAATAGGGAAGTGCTAACTCACGGCGGGGCTTTGAGAAGATAGGGTACTTTGTCGGATGGGTGTCGTACAGCGCCAAAGAGCGCCATGAAACCGGCTTTAATGTATTCTACCAGCGGAAAAAAATAAACCAAGGACGTTTTCAAGATACCATGTTGATAATTTTTCCAAAAAAAAAAAAAAAAAAAAAAAAAAAAAAAAAGAAAATCGATTCTCCCTCTCGTCCGAGGCTAGCTGCTGCCAACCGCGCGAAGCGAAAATTCACCATGCGCGTGGTTCTAACTCGGTGGTTCACTTGTCGCCAAGTGCGCGCGATGCATCGAGAGCAGTTTCGGGAACACGCTGTATCGCTTTCTGCCGACCGTGCTGTCAACTGCGCAAAGCGAAAGAAAATTCACCCAAAAGTAAGAAATGAACCTGCTCTATTCAGATTTTGGAAACATGACGCAAGATTTTCTTTTTTATCATACGTGATAAAGTTTTAAATTCTCCGGTGTAAGTAATGTAAATATTCCTTTTTTCACAGTTGACTCTACAGATTATACAGGCTCATTTTAATGATATTCGCCTCTTATCGATAGGAGACAGCCTTAAGCTCAGTTCGCTCTATCTAGATCAACTCATCAGAGCGAGCAAAGCACCCTCGGGGGGTTGGGCCGCGTGGCAGCCACGGGGTGTACCCCTAGTTTTGGATAGGTATGATTGTCAAAAAACTTGATTAAAAACTCCTGTCGATAAAATACGAATTTCCAGGAAAACTTGGGAATATTTTTCCTTTAATATTTTAGAGTATTTTATTCGTAATTCCGTATTAAGAATCAAAAAAGTCAAGACAAAAAATCCGTAACTTATTTCCTCAAAAATTAGCACTTTATTCATAGGCAGATGGCCACGTTTCATTGTTCATGAAGCGTTTTTTCGCAGTGAGGCAGTTGGGGTTGGAAAGGCTGTATACGACAAGATGAGGTGCTTTGACGCACGAAGGATATAAGGAAAAAACATTGAAGTGCTGATTTTATGACGTACATGCGTAAGTACGTGTAAAATCGAGGAAAGTCACTAGCAAAAACTTGTTCCTGATAAAAAAGGAGCCTACCAGAAAATTTCTACGAACTTAGTTTTTCAACCATTCTCTTACTTCGATTCGTTTGTCTCGTAGTCGCGGTTTTTGGTCTATGTGATTTTGTAATCTTTTGCCAGTGATTCCGGTGAGTTTTTTTTTCCTACCCAGTATTGTATCCCATTTATGAACGGAATAAAAATTAACCCCCCCCCCACGCGACCACTAAGCGGTCTCATGACCCTTACCTGCGCAGTATACATTGATAGTTCTGAACCTTTTTTTGAATCCTCGAGTTTTCTGAGACCCCTTGATCCAAAGAACTCAAAATTATCAAAAAACGTTTTTTTTTTACTTTTTTTTACCAGAACATTTTGATAAAAAAAGGGTGAAGCAGGCAAGGAATACACAATGCCCCCGTTCATGAACGTTGATGTAATTTAATATATTATTCTGTTTTATTTCATTTTACCTGTTTTTATTTTATTTTTTGTTTTTATTTTATCAGTACAAAGTAAAAAAGTAAATAAAAAATAAAACAATAACTAAAATAAAAAATAGAATGAAGTAAAATGAACCAAGATAATAAATAAAATGACATCGACAATAGAGGCCTGTGGCCGCTACGCGGCCGCCAACCACAGAGAAAAGCTACACGCACGAAATAGTAGAACAACCACGTTCAAGATATTTGAGAGATGAGTGGATTTAAAAGGCGACGGGTGCATGTGAAAGAAAGCATATTCGTCTCTGATTGCAACGGTGTGTGCCAATTTTTACGTTTTATTTTTGCACACCATTTTTAAAAAGCTACACACAGTTTCTCCACGAATTTTCCTAAATGATCTCAAATGTAAGCATCGAAAATTTCGACGCGATATTTTCGTTTATTCCATTTTCTTTTTAAGTAACGAAACAAAAAAATTAAATATCCTCCGAGTTTCTAAATCGTTCCGATGAAGACACATATTTTCCCTTTTCTTATAGTAAAAACCGAAGCAGAGAGACAAGAATGATGACACGTGATCCTAGTTTAACTGTAACTTTAGCGTCGCGCGAGCCAGGGAAGGGAGCTCAGTCCAGCGTCAAGTCATCTTCACAGTGTGATGCGCCTTCAATCCAGTTGCGGCAATTTGCCTACACCCGTGCTGCCGTGGTAAGGAAGAACGCCGTATGAACATTCGAGAGTTGCCAAATTTTCTTCGATAAAATATTTATTTTAAAGGCAAGTTATACATAATTTTCCTTGAAATTTTCAGGAACTTGATGTGAAAATTCGATCAAAATTATCTGAAAAATTAGAAGGAAAATATTCATAAGTTGACCAAGGAATTCGCGTCTAATCAAATGTAATTTGGCAACGCCTGAAGGTCCATACGGCGTTTTTCCTTAGCACGGCAGCGTATATCAAGTAGTTATCGCAAATAACTCTCGCATTGCGTTTGGTGCAATGCGAGAAGTATTCATGCAGTCTTGTAGGCGCTATCATGGGCTCGGCGCCGACCGCACTGTTTGGCGCAATGCGTGAAGTATTCCTGAAGTCTTGCAGGCGCTAATATACGTTTGACGCCGGCCGCACCGTGTTCGGCGTGATTAATCGAACTCGTGTTAGGATAATAGCGGCCTAAAAGGTCCATGTTGTGTTTCGACGCCGTATGAGCAGTCCAGCGTTGCCTCGTTTCTCCTGATAAAATTATTTTCTGAGAAAAGTCAGAACAATTTTCTATGTTCGCTTTTTTAGATTGAATGGACCATTAAACAAGTTAAGAATTTAAACACTCTGATACATAATTCCTCAACAGAATTTCATGCAGAACACGATTCGCGCAACGAAAACTACTGAAACTAACTTCTAGCTAAGCTATTAACGTTTTTATTGTCCATTGGTTACGGGAACTGAATTCAAAGTGTGTACAGCTTGAGCTTAGCGTCAAGATTTATGTTGGCATATTTGCATATTACTGAGACTGTCATAGTGACGTTTGGCGTACAATTTAACCCTAGTAAATTACTCTTTCTTCCATGAGCGGAAAGGTTGAATTCATTCATAAAAGACGTTATTATCACAGTTAGGAGTTAATTTAGGGTTAGGATATCCTCGTTGCCTATTGGTTATCACACAGCAAGCCTGCAATTTGGGATCGGAGGATTGCGGAAATTTACCAGCTTTTTGTTTACTCATTTTTGTCAATTTCTTTAAATGAGAAAGAAGCTAACTTTATTGCTTGAAATATATACAGAATATTTTGCCGAAGGAGAAGGAAAATTATGATAATTTTAAATAAATTGCGTTGAGTCTGGCAGGGAGTTTTCTTCTGCAGCGTCACAAAAGGAGATTCGTGGCTCCGCACTTTGATCATCGCATTGGATCGGTCCGGCAGTCCCCGCTAAATTTTGACCCAAAGGATCGGACTTGCAGAATTACAGATTGTGGTGGTTTGTTTACGTAAAATTTTGAGGCACGCTTCCGCCGAAAACCCATCACCCACGGCGATTTCCATGTCAACAACCACCTCAAGCAGCCGAACTTTCAGCTGACCGAGAAAAAAGCGCCCGGAAACAACTATAACCGCGCATCTCTTTAAACGGTCAAACTAGCGCTTCATAATATTGCATCCTTTAATAAAATAATCTCGGCAGATTTTGACTTTTTAGTCCATTAAAGGGCAGAAACCTCTGCGCATGAGCCTTAGTAATGCTCTCGACGTAATTACTCGGAATTTTAAGAGTAACAAAACCAGAATTATACTTGGAAAAACCCGTAGGATTCGTACTCAACCTCTGTAAAACAAGAAGAAATATACCTCTAAATGTGATATTTTGATTGAGAACGATTTTTAAGCAATTGTGAATTCCATTCCGACAATATTCGAGAGGGGACAAGGGACACTTTTTCAGGGAAACTTTTTTTCATATTGAAAAAAGGCAAAATCGCGCTCTCTGTGACAGGAATGTGCCCGAATCTACGTTACTGGTCGAAAAAGGGCGAGAAATCCAAACCTTCTTGCCGTTTTGACCCATGTATAGCGCGCGTAACGATCGCATGTCCATGTGCTAATAACATGTTTTTCTTCATTGTTTTATTGTAATTTTTTAATTTTTTTATTTAATTTTTGAAAAATCAAAATAGAACCTAACCATACATACACTTGTTACCTGCTTGTTTTTAACATTTTTAGAAGCTCCACCAAGGATTTGCGGTATCAAGTCTTTCAGGATGAAGTGCGCATACCTCACAACTGCAAGAGAACTTCTCCCCACTGTAAAGTTTACAACTAGCACCCGCAGGACAGTGATGAGAGAAGTTATACAGGATGAATTCGGATGATGAAATGGGTGAGTGTATTCATACATCGTTTTTAAAATCGTTCTTTGTTCCATGCGGTTCCTGGAACGGGGGAAAATTTGGAATTACGCAATCGAAACACGTGTTTCTTGATTTAAAGCATGGGATATTCGCTGGGGTGGGAGGAGATGAACGTGTTTTTGGCAAAGTCACTCAAAAATCACGAAGAGTGAATTTACTAACTAACAAGTCGCTCTTATAGCGTTTCTGTGCGCTCTGCGACACCCAACCGCCACTGATAGCGATCCTGCCAGAACTCCTCCGGCAGATCACATCTCCTCATTTCCTGCCTTATTCCCCCAATTCACGATTTGGCAGGGCGTCCTCTACACATTCTGCCAGGGGGGACCCAACTCAGAACCTTCTTAGGCAACCTATCATCTGGCATCCGTTGCACATGACCATACCACTGCCGTGATAGCGAAGAGAGCCGTAAGTACGAAATTTTCAAACTCGAGTTTTCTTCAAAATTCGTCTAAACTCTTATGGATGAAATTACTGAGACAGCTAGAATAGCAAAATCCATCCTAATTTAATGAAGACGAGACGTATGAAAAAGCCGTAAGTGCACAAAAAATTACATAGTTTTTTTTCAAAACAGCCGTAGGTGCATGAGAGCCAATGAAAACAGTGCTTTCAAGAGGAATGCCGCCCTCATCTGCCGATTTCTAACCTGAAAATGTGTTTGTTATCCGTCCAACACGCTACCGCAAAAGCATGCAGAAGATAGCACTTACGGCTGTCTTGCCAAATACTAACCTAACATGAAACTGAATTTCACCTTTTTCATGTACTTTAAAATAAAATCGGTCGAGTTTTAATCCCCCAAATGATTTCTATGAGTCTATCGAATGGTTGGTTGCGATTTGCCAAAGAACGGAGGCTTCTTTTAATAAAATGTTCCACTCTGAAGCTTCTAGGCCCATTTTCTCAAAACTTCATTTTTGCTTTTACGCCTCTCTTCGCTATCACGGCAGACCAGACAAGCTGTTTTGTGAAAATGTCATGCACTATGTTTTTTTCGACGCCCATAAATTCACGTATCCTCTCATTGTGAACGTGATCATTTCTCGACGCTCCGGCCGGAGAGTGAATTTACAATGTTTAAAATTCACCTACCACCGCTCGTCTAATCTGAGGGCGTATCTCTAAATCCGCGTGAGTCCCGGAGTGTATTCAGTTATATGGAAAACAGGGCTCACGTTCATAAAAAGGATACCCCTTCACGGCAGAACGCGCGACGTTCTGACGTTAGGACTCAACTTGATTTTTCATGAGGGTAGTGGAAAAGGAGTCGGTGCTCATTCTATGAAGCAATGGAAATGTACAATCCGGCCCGAATTGGATGGAGACAAAGAACACCGCGACCTCCATTTTTTTTGCGACACTCAAGTTGAAGAAGAACAAAAGCATGAAAATTTGATGCGGTTATGCTGTCGTGCTAGGGAAAAACGCCGTATGAACCTTCAGGCGTTGCCAAATTTCCTCTGCTTGAAACCAAAATACTGAAAAAATTGTGAATATTATTTTCCACAATTTTCAGACAATTTTGGGCACAATTTTATCTAAAATATCTGAAAATTTTGAGGGAAAATATGCGTGAATTTTTTCAAAAATATATGTTTTATTAAGGAAAATTTTGCAACTCTTGCATGCTCATACGGCGTTCTTCCTTAGCACGGCAATATACCTCTTAGAGCTTATCTATGAAAAACATGCATCAACCATGGGGAAAAAGCTGCCTTGTGTTTAGAACCATCCATGAGCTTCCACGGTTTTTTCATCAATCCATGTGACTCCACTTGTTCCCTTCAAAGTTAATGTGACTGTTTACAAGAGGGTCTTTCTGAAAATTTCAAAATGCCAATGGCACTATTGTGTAAGTGCCTAGAGAGAGAAATCCGCACACTAAAACAAATTGTCAGAAATCATTTTTTTTGAATTGAAACAAAATTCTCTTTGATTAAAAGATCCATGTTTGAAGTGAAGACGTGTTTTCTATTCATTTATGTTTTTAAAAGGAAAGACATTTTTTTTTTTAATTCAGTGAAGATTAAATTTGCCCTTGGTGTCAAGGTAACTCTTTTAAATAAAAAAACCCATTGAATTGAAAAAAAAATCCTCGATCCAAAAAACTTTGTTAAAAGTAAAAAACATCCTTTTACTCCCTAATGTTTTCTTTTAATCAAAGACCATTTTATTTTAATACAATTTTGTTTTCTGAATCTGTATTTCAATCACAATTAGACGTCATGGTGGACAATTAATTTTGTATTTAATCCAAACGGTAAGTTCACTGAATTTCAACTTGTCTGCCAGTAGCTAATATATCTGCGTTAGTGGAAAAGATGTCCTTGATTTACAAAAATCACGTGGACGCAGATGAGGAAAGCATGATTTTTCCATTCCTTTTCGCAGAATGGAAATGCTTTCTCCGTTAAAAGGGATAGCGAGAAATGAAAAGTGGAAGTAGATAAATCACTGTCGAATTAAAAACCATACAGCGCACTTTCAAACGCGTCCTCTCAACTCAAAATTTTCCACGCCATAGAGAAATGCCGAGAAAAACAAGTAGAATGGCTGATACTGGAACCCAAAAGTATATTTCCGGAGAAATTCGCCAATTTTAACTGGCAATAACCCATGTCACGAAGATGCGTTGAGCACAGACAAAAGGCACACGCGAACTTAAAAGCTGAATGAGTACGTCTAAAAATAAAAATGTCATTAATAATTTATGCTGAGGCTTTCTACATCTGCACAATCTCTGCTCTCTCGCTGGCCCTTTTTAAAAAGCTCGAATTGAAGAAGAGAGAAAGGCCAAGGTTACTGATGAAGGTAATTCTGCGACGCAGTTTGGATTTCTGCGCCCCTGATGGCTGTTGGATGGCGGCAAGCAAACAATTAATAACTGCGCATATTGGGCTACTCTAAAAAGAACTAATCTATCGAGTGGAAGAATATGAGAATAATAATTTTTGTCCCATAAAAAATTCATTTGGAGGGGGGGCTTGGGGGTTCATCCTGAACACAAACAAGGGGTCCTGAAAAATAGAAGATTCAAGCAGGTTACTAAACTTAAAGCAAATTTTGACTCGCGAATACATTTTGGCAAGGGTAAATGACGCATAGTAGAACACGATGCGCACGCTAAAAACGTGAAAAAGTAACGAAATCCGCAGCTCAAGGAGCGTGACTTTTCCGCAAATGCAAACCACCCTGGTTTTGCGTCGAGCCGAATGATGTCACCCGGTACATATCAGACAGAAGGGAGCACGGTTTCTACAACTTCCGTCAAATGTATTTCTACACCTCGTATGAGAAATCAATATGAAAGTCGTAACTCTACGCTCATCTCTAAAAATCAAGTAAATCTGCGCAGGAAAACTAATGGCATAGTCTTTGTCTCTAAAGCGAACCAGAAATAGTAGTCCTTTATGGCGAAATGTAGTTCAGTCGGAGTTGAGGCAAAGAATAAATTATTTTTGATCGGTTCGTTGGAAACATCCTCGTAATAATCGATCCTCTTCCGTCGATCACCTTTGATTTCGTTAGATAGGCAACATAGATACGCAGGGACGCGAATAGTTATCAATAAAAAAACCACATTATTATGTCGCTCCAAAAGCTTCGACTGAACCGATGAATGATTCGATAAAGATCGTGAGTCTAAAGTTTGCTTCCAGTTTTGATGCATAGGCAATGAACGTACCTACCGGTAAACATGAGGAATAGTTTTCTATTCAAGAACATACATTAATCTCTGTTAATGAACTCTAGTAAACCATTAAATCATGCTTTGACCTATTAACATAATTATCACCTGAATTTTCCATGATGTATGCATTCTAATGACTTTGCAAATCCTAGCTCTGAGGTTTGTAGGCGTTAATTACAGTGGGTGGTTTTTTAAGGCGAGTTCACCGGAAAAACTTTAATCTAGAGACTAAGCGGAAAAGGAGTCTCATAAAACCTCTAAGTACTTTAGTCACCATCTTCTGAGTGTATATTAATACTCTGCGACAAAACTCAACATTCTTATTGTTCTTTCAATTTTTAACTATGTTAACTCAATAATTTGTTAGAGTCATTAAACAAAAGATTGAGTCCATTACGTAGGCATAGTCTCTTTGAAATGACGCAAATTCTTTGATAGCGCCCAGTTTTAGGTAAATTTCGAAGAAATCTCTTGAACGGTGAGGTGAAGTGTTTTTTTTATTCACACAAATTGAAGAGATGTAAGAGCCAAAAAAGTAAAGATGACGAACTCGCTACAGATTTTCGCAACACTTCAATGTTTCACCATCACGTCAGATTATTCCCAAAAACATCACGTGTTCCAAATGGCATTGGTACTATATCTGGTCTTAAGTTCTGATTCGTCGGGTTTTGTGCCGTGAGAGGGAGATCAGTTCACTCGAGGTAATTTTTAATTTCGGCTTCCCGGCCTCGTAGGAATGGGCCAGTAGGTTAGCATTAATTTAAGCATTTGGATAACTGTTTCTCAACCAAAATTTCGAGTAGAACATGATTCCCATGTCGAACACCACTAAAATAAACTTTTACCTATCGAGATATCGAGATATACTTTTTTACTTTACATTGGTCACGAGAATTTTGAATGCCCTGCTTCCAAGAAAAACACAGGTCTACTCGTTTCAAATCGCGCAATTGACAGACTTTTTAATCGAGCAATGTTCCCTCCCCGTTCTCTATTGTTCAAATTGTCAATAACGCGCAAAAGCTGAGCAGAGGTACTGAAATCGAGATTGCCATCTCTCCATGCCGCAGAGACTTTTACGGTAACGTTTAGTGCGCTATCTGACTCACTTAGACTTTTGTTTTTACATGCGTGGGAGGTTTGAATTTAAGGCTGGTTTCACGATAACTTGAATAGTTTTGTCGCCGTAACAGACAACACATTTTTCGGTTATACTTTTAGTAGAAATGATAATCACTCAAATTTTTTCGCATTAATCTTGAAAATGGTTGCGTATTATAACGCTTTCTAATGATTTATTGCTCTAGGTACTTCTCAATTAATATTATGTAAATTCTAAAAATGTGCTGTCTGTTCCGTGGTAAAAAGTCATTGTAACAGACAGTACATTTTCGGCCATTTATAAATTAAAATTGAAAAGTAGAGCAACAAATCTTTGAAAAACGCTATAACACGTAACCCTGTGTAGATTAATGCAAAAAAATCTGAGTGATTATCATCACTTCTAAAAATATGACCGAAAATTGTGTTGTCTGTTACGGCGACAAAACTATTCCAGTTATCGTGAACCACCCTTAAGCATCGGAAAACGTTAAATAGCTTGATCAGGAGTTAGTTTCGGTAATTTTTATTTCACGAAACACGTTGAACGTGGTATTTTTACTAAGTAACATGTAGAAGAATGCTTTAATTCGTACCTTGCGTACTAGTCCATTCCTAGGAACACCGCACTGCCGGAAAAACGAGAAATCGTGATTTACGTGGAATTAATCACCTTTACTGCATTAAATTGAAGAGTTTCTCTTTTGTACCGCATTTTCTCATTATTTTCCTTCCCTGAAAGTGGATCCACTAGTAAAATCGAATTTTTCCGAAACTTTCTAGAGCTCCTTCAAAAGAGACAAAGTATTTTTGCAGATTTGCGAGTAGCATAGAAGCTCTTGATCATTTTTTTTTCTAAATGACCTGCGTAATATAAAACAGATAATCAAATTTTATTTTTTTTTACTCTTTTCATTAGAGCAAGCTCTCCTCAGCTTCCGAACATTTGCCATTCCACGGTGACATTTTTTTGCTTCCCGGCCTAAGGAACGTAACTTCATTCCCGGGTTGCAAAATTGACTTAAACGATTACATTTTCTACAAAAATATGAGATTGTTATTTTTGTCCAAAATTTGTCTGATTTTTGCGTGTATTCTGAAGAAAAATGAATTTAATTTACAGCCCAACGGTTTTCTTTGTAGAAACGCAATCCAAGATTGGAAGTATTACAACGGAGAAGTCTAGGTGCGTCTCTTTGTCAGAGGCACATCAATTTTACCCAAACACACTTCGTTCACACCGACGATGAGCTGCGTAAGCACGTGACCACCACCGAAAAAATAACCTTAATCTACTAAAACTCAAAATAAAGTTTTTGATACTAGAGGATAGAATAGTGCTCTATAGAAATGTTCAGATAAAAGCCACACAAAAATACCGAGCCAAACTGAAGTTGTAGCAGTACAAAGTTCGGAGTTCAGAGAACGTAGTTTCAGCTATTGGAACGTATTTAAAATTTGTGTAACCCTTTGTTGCATAACGTTGCATGAAAGCAACATATGTTTTTTTGACGTGATCTTCTGTAGCATTAAATTGTGCCAAAGCAACAAATGATTTTTGGAGAGGATTTGAGGTCTGATCTACAAACTTTCCAAAAAAAAAAAAAAAAAAAAAAAAAAAAAAAAAAAAAAATTATACATTGGGACATCAGTTGTTCCTATACGTATAATAACACTGTGCAATGTGGATTTTTTCTCTGAAATCGGTATAACTGACTCGTGCAATAAAGGGTTAATCTGTCATTTTCTAAGGAGGAAATAATGTGTAGCACGCAACAGGCGCATTAAAATAAATCGATTCTCTAAAGATAATTGCACAGGAGAATCACGAAGGGCACATCTAAAAAGTCTGGAACTCTCTCATTAGTAACTAATGTAACGTACAGTCTGTAACACGCCTTATCAAATATTCCGCGTCCGTGATCAGCTATCCATAGCAGTCAGGAATCAGGCTTGCCTAAAGAGAGGCGCAAGAAAGCTTGCACCTACAAAAAACCCTGGCTTACGCCTAAACTTACGGGCTATGTAGACATACCGTCCCCGTTCTGGGCTCAAAGGCCGAAAGTTCCGGGCGTAGCACTCGGAGCAATCTAATCTACAGCTCCAGCACCCGGAACTTCCAGCCTCTGATCCCGAAACAGGCGGTATGTCTATGTAGCCCGTACCTTTTTTTTTCAGTGTGACGTAGAAAAACAAACAAACTCGCAAACTGTTTAAACTTTCATTACGTGCGATGTTGATTGATTTAAAGATCTCGTTTTTGCGAAACAATAAACCAAGGAGATAAAAAACGCACGATTACTAGTGTTAAAATCGTCTACAAAAAAATGCTTACACCCGCAATGAAAAAAAAAAGCTAGAAATTGAAAAAAAAAAAAAAGTTAAAAACGACAAAAACTGCGCATTTAATAGTGGGCTCCAAAGTGTTTTTTGGGGTACTCGTCATGGTTTTCGTATGATTTTTACCACACACGCAAACACTCCCCCTCACATGCATAAAAGAAGCTCCTTTAGAGTACTCTGGCATATCTCTGCGACAGCCAAACTTTTAATGTGCTTATCCACTTAAATTTCTTGGGTTGGGATTTAATTAAGAAAGTTTTTTCACTTGAATATATCTCTTGCGCATGCAACGGACCAATTGCTTGATTGAAATGCAACTTTACACCACTCGTTTAGCACATAATTGATCTGAACTGTTCAAAACTGATTTTTTGAGGTATCGGAGAGCCCAGTGGAAATTTTACAAGTCGGTAACACCGTTTTTCCTCTATTAAAAGTATTATAATTTTTAGGCGAGGCAAACTGTCTCAGAAAGTTTCGATCGTTTTACATACATTTGAATGGAGGGGCTCGGAGGGCAAGGCGCATAAGTGCGGTTTTTGAAAAATTGAGATGTTTGTGATTTAAAGTAGAACTAGTCTTAATGCATATTCTGAGAGAAATTCGCTCTAAAATTCCAATTGTTAAGCATCATAAAGTCAGTTTGAACTTTCTTTCTGCAATAAGGATCCATGTAATTTCGAAACTTTGAACACATATTTCTCGAATTAGAAAAAACTGCATTTATGCACCTTGTCCTCCTAGCCCCTCAATGGAACTTGTTGCCAACACTTATGAATCGCCTCTGGGAGAGTCCTTTCCTCTGGAAACTCAAAATCTAATTTTTTGACCCACCTTGATGTCATCGTTATTCGGAATAATTTCCCTTGGTCAAATACGGTCCCATTTGATGTAAGGGGGGGGGGTGTCACGTGTTAAATTTATTTCGATTTTTTTTTTTGTTAACATTTTCCCCGACCACCAGAAACTGCCGAGAAAAACCGGTTCCTCGGCCTGAAGTGCCAATTTTTCTCAGTGCACATAATTATCCTGACATTTTATGCCCTCAATTGTGACTGACACCGCACAGTAAAATGTGCCTACGCAAGTGAGAAATCAGATTTTCGAGTATTCATTGTCAGTGTACCTCTTTCATTGGAAGTATGCTCAGCACGCCTGTTTTAATTTAGAGCAAACAAAATTAATACATACCCGTCGCCGGTGGCTGCGTCTAAATTCCTACTGAGAGACAGCTTTTTCTCATTTTTTGTACAACCCACTGTCACCTTTTGCCCCTTCCGTTCCTTCCGTTGCTTTCCGAAAGGAATCCAAAAACCTTCCTCTGTTTCAGCCTTTCTTACGTCAACCTCATGAATAATACCAGACTAACTTTTTAGTTATGACCCCGGATTTGATTATAACATCAACCCCGATGACCTCAATACTCTATCAACCCAGACCTGATCCCTACATAAGTATAGGCATTCGACAATGTGTGAAATAAAGCACTATACACAGCATGTGAACTCGGTAAGTATTTCAATTCCTACGTGAGCCCTGTTTTACGTATAAAGCCATGCTTTCTGGGGCTCATGTGGCAATCAAAATATGCCCTAACGTCAGAGGAGTGGCAAGTTGAAGGAATATTCACACGTTCCGGCTGCACTGCAGCAATGCATTGTGGGGAAACAGTCGCAAGGCCCCAGTTACACGGTCAAATTACGAACAAACTGAATGGTAACTTCCAAAGTAATTCCAACATCCAAATGTAAGTACCAAAAATTTTGAAGATATATTTTCGTTCCTTCTATTTCCATGTATTGTAACCAAAATAAATTGAATATCATTCGAGTTTCTGAATCGTTATAATAAGGATACATAGTTTCCCTTTATTTATGGTAAAAACTGGAGCAGAAAGTCAAGAATGACGACACGCAGTCCTACAGCATTCCTACCGTCTTGTAGGTGCTAATATGCGTTTCACGTCAATTGGCCGACTGCACTGCGTTTGGCGTAATGCGAGAAGTATTCATGCAGTCTTGTAGGCGCTAATATGGGCTTGACGCCGACCGCACCGTTTGGCGCAATGCGTGAAGTATTTCTGAAGTCTTGCAGGCGCTAATATACGTTTAACTCCGGCTGCACGGTGTTCGGCGCGATTATTCGAACTCGCGTTAGAATAATCGCGGCATCGAATAATAGAGCTTAAACGGCCCATGCTGTGTTGCGACGCCGTTATGAGCATTCCAAATTTGCCTCGTTTCTCCCGATATAATAATTCTCCGAGAAAAGTTAGGAAAATTAGTATACCTACGACCATTATTCGATCTTTTCACATCTGTTTTGCCAAACTTTTACCTCAAATTAACTTCATTTTAAATTCGCGCATTCCCGTTGCAGATGCCCAGGTTTCTATTCGCGCAATCCTTGTGCCTTTTCCGCGTGATCCTAATATATTTTCTCAGACCTTTCGCGCGACCCTGGATTACCGAGGGTCATAATACCTCGGTGAACTCGACGCGGACCTGGCATGGCGGCTTCGCGCCGGGATTCATGGTTGCGATTGGACGTATTTCTATCAAACGGAACTATGTGCATTACGACATGAGCCCTGGGACCCACAAGAATATATGAATAACAGGGCTCACGTCATAATGCACATAGTTCCGTTTGACAGAAACACGTTCAATTCTCGCTTCGCCCGAAAATGCCCGTATTTTACTCGGTCTAATTGGTTTGCACAGACCATAGTCAAGGCATTCCTAAGTTGAATAAAGTAGGAACGGGAATGTTCGACTGATTGTGAAGAAAACCAGGGGCGGACTGGCCATGCGGGCGGGGAGGATATCGCCCCCTAACAATTTGCCGCGGAGGTCCCGAAGGGGCCCCGCGGAGAATTTTCTTCGAGTCATCGTTTTTTTTCAGAAATGTTGTAATTTTCTTATCCTTTTCAATCACTAAAAGGCCCCGAATTCCTTGAAAATTTGTCTCTAAGAGACATGGAAGGTCGCCAAAAGCATTTGTGATGAAGGAACCCCCGATGAATCCTGAGAATGGGTTATTTTGAAGTTCAAGTACTGTAGAATCCAACTCCAATAATGCCTTCGTGTTTAAAAAGTGTGAAATTTTCAAAATTCACTTGGGGAGGGCCCCCGGACCTTCTTAGAGGGGCCCCCAGACGACAGAACGGGCCCTTACATTTAGGTCTCCTCCCAACTTTTCGACTACAAGTCCGCCCCTGTGTGCCGCTACTGCAGTTTTGAACGTTAAGGATATAGTTTAAGGGCACTAAAGCCAGGATTGTATTTCGCAAACAGATAATTTTTGCAGAATAATTAAAAATTAAGAGGCAGGAACAATATTACTAAATAATAAATGACACTCAATTCTACGATATATTGCAAAAAAAAATTGGAAAATCTCGTAATGAAAATACAGAAAATTTGAATTCGCCTTCAATTTAGGCGTGATACCTCACGCGTTCCGGAGAGTTCAAATAGTTGTATCCCTGCGCCTTAGCAAGGAGATGGAAGTTTAATATTGAAGCAGCGTCCCGGTTTGGTTTTTCGGCTTTCCTGTGCCGCTACTGCAGTTTCGATCGTTCAGACCGTAGTTTAAGGGCGCTAAAGCTAGGATTGTATTTCGCGAAAAGATAATTGTTACAGAATAATTAAAAATTAAGGAGCAGGAATAATATTACTATATAACAAAAGGAACTCCAATCTACAATAAAATGAAAAAAACTAACGTAGTTTAAGGGCGCTAAAGCCAGGGTTGTACTTCGCAAATGGAAAGTGTTTGCAGAATAATTAAAAATTAAGGAGATGGAGTAATTTAACTAAATAATAAAAGGAACTCAAATCTACAATATAATGCAAACTTTGGAAAATCTTGAAAATTTCTAAATACAGAAGATTCGAAAACGCCTTCAATTGAGGCGTGATACCTCACGCGTTCCGGAGAGTTCAAATAGTTGTATCCCTGCGCCTTAGCAAGGCGATGGAAGTTTAATATTGATGTAGCGTCCCCGCTTGGTTTTTCGGCTTTCCTGTGCCTGGAAAACGGTGATCCGCGCAAGCATGACAGATTTAACTCTCGAACCTTAGAAATCATTATATTTTGCTCGTTTCTTGTTGGCAAGCCGAACCATCCATTTGCCGCCACAAACATTACCAATGGTAACGAAAAGCGATTGGAAAGAACTTCTCCAAATAGGCTGAGCTTAAAACGGAGCTAACCCAAATTGGAAAACCCGCAAAAATCACGATGAGCGCATCGGAGAAGTTTAAAATACACTTCTCACTTCTGCGTAAGAAATATGCGCTTTTTTCAGTTTACCGCTTAAAAAGAGATACTACGTAAACATTTCGTAAGCGGAGTCTTTTCATCGAATCTATGCTCTCTTGGGCCTTGTCTCCACGGGACGTATTTATGGGATTTGTCCCACGTTCGAATCGCGCAGGAATGAAACTTCTAGGATTTTTCCCAGTTACCGTCTGCACGGGACGGGGCTCATACGGTCCTGCGACAAGTTTGCGCGGGGAGATAAGTTAGTAGAAATCGAGTGTTTACCCGGGATTAAAATAATGATTGACTATTAGACACATTATTTTAACCAAACAAACACGAACAGTGGAGCATTTAACAAAATATCGTATAGTTCGCTTTCAAGTATTCTTCTTCTCTCAGTTGGTCCTAGGGTTAATAGGACCATACTTGGTACTGGGAAAAATATTGATTAACTCATTACTTTTAGTGCATATTTGTAGTGTACCGACTTTGTAAGTGGGATTTTTCCCTGGGACATATTCCGTTAAATGGCTTGAGGAGACAAGGCCTAGGACGCTACGCAATATACTCATTATTCAAAATGGCCGACGCCAGCCCGCCAAAATATTAGCTATGATACTGGATTAACCGGCGTATTTATACTTACATTTTCCTCGTGTGGACAAAGACCAAGGCACTACTTCACGATTTGCACGCATAAGCATCAGCCACGTTCATATTGTGATGAGCATGCTAGTGCGTGAGGGTTGAATTGAACGACCTCTCTCGCGAAATTTTCATCTGTGCCGTAGTATCGTATTCGAAGCGAAAAGCCTGAAAAAACGCATATTTCTCATGCGATTGTGAAAGTAGGAGTGTATTTAAGTCTTTTCCGATGCGCTCATGGTGATTTTTGAGCCATATTCTCTACAAAACAACTTTTATTTGGTCCCATTTCTCAGTAAGTGAAAACCCTCGGACATCCCGTCATGACACTTCACCTAGGTAAAACAAATTGGTTCTTAAATTCCCTTGTGTCATCTCCAGTATGCTTTAGCGGTTGCAAGTCAGATGAACTATCGACAACTTTAATGTTTAGACGTGAGCAGGAAAAGGAACATTTTAGCAAAATACAGTCGAAGATAGTCCTCTAGTATAAAACTCTTTGTGAAATTATGTGGAGTGTTAAATTTATTGCTACTTTGACGGTAATTACGTAATTTTTTTTTTTTTGGCAAGTCTGAATTTTTAAAACACTCTTTTTGCGCAATAAAGAAGAATGTTGCTTCGTTGGCTGACTCACCGAATGGCTCACTAGACAGTAGGTCTCAGCCATAAAGGAACGTCACAGTTTTTTCCTCTTCAAACTCTGAAGTAGACCACGATTCACAAATGTGCGAAAATCAACTTCTGAGATTCTTGAATCAACTTCAACCAATATTTTTAACACAAATCAAGTTGAAGTCGGATCGTACATAGAACGTAACTTGCAATTTTACCATTTAACCGCGCTGCTCCTTAAACACTTGTATTTAATTTAAAAGTCAATTCTCAGACTTCTCGTTGTGTGATTCTTTTTCATCGTGTGAGTTTTAAAGGAAAACATGTTGCGTGGTGCCTCAATCTAGTGGTGATTCTGGAAAGTTGGCAACACTGTTTTCCCTCCGTATAAATGTCTGCAAAATAATCGATTCTTGGTGATTCGGCTTGCTTCGCCTAAAATCGATATTTTCAGTGGATTTTAATGGAGGGAAAAGAGTGTTAGCAACTTGAAAAACCACCACTGATTCTATTAATACCTCGCCTGAAAGCCGATTTCGAGAATTTAACCAAATCGCTGCGGGGAGAGATATCAAAAATCTAGTTGTTACCGTTCTCTTCACCAGCACGCCAGGGCAGTCTTGTGACAGGGTGAATCATATCTCAACAACTCCGCTCACTTTTTTGAGCACGTGTGCAGGGGCTGATCTGTCTAGACCAATCCCCACGATCCCAAACGCCCCCCCCCCTTTTTGGACCTTTCCCCCTCCTGCATGAAAAATCCTTAACTAGAGCACCGAATGCGAGGCCCCACGAGTCATGTCAAATTGACTTGGTCCCCTTGTTCATGGCCTCTTGGAGCAACCTTGATAAACGCGACTTTTTAACAAAACCAGACGCAGGCGCAGCGAAATTGATGGTACTTTTGGCACGCGCTTTTTTTCAGCGGCTAAAGCGGAAAATTCCTATAAATGCGGGGTAACATTCTTTCCCATTTCATTCTCTCGCAGACGCAGCTTTTGATTGCTTATCCACTCGTCTCATCCGAAGATGCGATTTTGGGCTTTTCTCACCTTCCTCGGCGGCTGTTATGCGGTGAGTTTGTTTTCTTCTCACTTCATCCTCTGCTCAAAATTTTTCCCTCCGAGTGTGTAAACGGCCGTGTGAAATACGTGTACCTGCAAAATATAATGCAAAAATTATAAAAATCAAATAAAAAATAAGAAATAAAGAATTACCCAACTGAATCAAATGTTGCTCTAGAATTGCACAATGCTCATGCAGGATTTATCCCAGCCCCTTTTTTTACAACCCCGTGCAATGTTAAATTAAGCTTTTTTACGCAGCCAAAAAATCAACTCAGCACGCAGCAAAAACATTCTCAAGCGAAGAACAACATAGTAGAAACTGAGCAAAGAAAACAATATCAGCTTATCTGCATCCCATGTTTTCTAATTTTTTTCTCACGTTTCATTTTAAACCGAAGCGAAAACAAAAAAAAAATCGGTAAAAATGAAAAAATGTTTCTCATTATTTTTTAAACGGAAATGGGCAAACTTTTTTTCTGCGGATTATCTTCACTTGTTCAAAAATTTGTGCAGATTTAAAAAAGCAATATTAATTAAAACAACTATCTGAGAATTTTAAACATCAAAATGGGGTTGAGGACATTTCGACTCTAACCGTTGATATTTTGACATAGAAATGCGAATGTTCACACTGTGTTTCGTGAAGTCTTAACCAAGTTCACATAATTTACTTCTTCGGAACTTGAATGGATTCCCGACGTTTTCCGAAAATCGACGTTTTGCTTTGACTATACACACCTTTTGCATAAGATTAGGCAACATTCTGACTTGATCTGTTTTGTGTGCATGTCTTGCAATCTCGGGAAAATTCATGGAAAGTGCCGCAGTGATAATTCGCAAAAAGTTGAAATGCAGTATATATGGTATTTGGTCGGACTTCGTTGTTTGTGTCTGAAATACATTTAAAAATAAAAATAATAAAAGGGAGAAAAAAGATTTAAAAAAAGAGATTCGCTTGTGACGAGAATTTAGTCCTAAGATCGATGAACTGAAAGCACGCACTTGAACGATTCTGACGCACGAACTGCAATTGTTTTTCTGCTAAGCAAAAACAACGAAACTCCGATGGAGGTTCCACGGCGATTTGCACTTTTAACATATCTGTGCGAAATGTGAACGGGGTCTCCCTTAAGGAGAAGGGAGCAGGTCCAATGGCTAGATGAGCCCCAGAATACTAGGACTCTTACTTAGCTCAGAGCTTATCTGGAAGATAGATATGTTCCCTTTCACAAATAGAAGCTTGAACTTTAAGCGCGCTGCCTCGAGAGTAGTACAAATGCCCTCTCAAACAAAGTCAGACACTGGTGTGCCGTGTTTTCTACACTCGTTGAGCCATACCTATTACAATGGCTAAACTGGAAATATGCTTTTTTTATGGTCCTTTGAAAAATCTGCAATCAACCCTTATTCCCTTCAATAGAAAAATGAACAAAAAATATGTTCATGGAATGTATTTAAAAAGCCCTATGGGACCGTTCATAAAATACGTAACGCTGAAGGGGAAGACGAGATCGAGAAGAACGTTATGCAATGTTGTTTTTACTTGTTAAGGCATAAGGGTCCTGTGACGTGCGAGAGAGATACATAAGAGAGGGATTTCGAAAAAACCGGAATTTAGAGTTACGAATTTTATGAACTGCCCCTTTAGGGCGGCTTTTCGAGGATGTTGGGGGGTGTCTGAGTCTATCTTACTTGTCTTACGAGGAGTATGAGGGCCAAGAGGGATAAGCCTACTATTACGTGAGATTCCATTTTTATAAAAAAGAAAAAGAAAACAGAAACGAAAAATCATAATATTTTTCAATGGAAATAATTTTTCCTCTCCATTTGTCAGGATTCCTAGTTTTCTATAAATTGTAAGTGAGGTCGAACCTCGAGGATACATATTTCAAAATTGGAGATCCGAGATAGTTTCAGAGCTGTCTTACAGGAGGAAAGTGGGAATCCCGGATCAGAATCAGACAGCCTTACTTACATTGACGAATACATTTGGGTCGCAAAGACTGAATTTCGGTTCATGTCAAACACCGAATTTCTTCGGTTCAAATAACCAAAGTTTCCTACCTTAGGAGTTGAATTCTGTTAAACTAAAACAATGATCTAGTTCTGTGACCAAAAACTTTAGTAATTAGAACCTAAAAAGCTCGAAGGTCAATAAAAACCGAATATTTTTTCTCTCGGCTCGGAAAAACTTGAACGGCTCCTGAAAGTCTTCTGCCAAGTAATTGCCGGACAGGCCGAAACGCGTTGGTTCAACAAATAACAATCAGA
This sequence comes from Bemisia tabaci, assembly GCF_001854935.1. NCBI lineage: Eukaryota > Metazoa > Arthropoda > Insecta > Hemiptera > Aleyrodidae > Bemisia > Bemisia tabaci. The sequence goes on from NW_017556462.1 coordinate 1,490,961, forward strand.
CTTGTGAGTGTTTTAATATTTTATTGATTGAAGTGCTATTGCATTATTTGCGTTGTTTTTGAAACCTCGAATTTCCAATTGCAGCTACAATCTCATTCGTGGGGTCGCAACCCAAGTGACCCCAGACCTCCAGTGCCTAGACCCAGGGAATCTCAGTCCCAGCTGGATCTTCGGGCCCGATCACTTGCACTTCAACGTGCTCCAGAGCAAAATTGGTGTCTTAGGTAAATGCTCCTCATTTTTCCAGATTCTCAACACAAAATGGATGTCGTGGGTAAATGCTCCTCATTTTTTCAAATTCTCAACACAAAATGGGTCACTATAAACTTAGTGTTTTTTATTTAATATTCTCCGAGTACCAGTTGAGTAGATTCCGTGGTGATAAATGCGGATTTTTGGGGGATAAAATCCCCACAAGCCCACTTTTAAAAGGTCAGAATACTCGAAGGTATTTCAAACGCCGCGGAATTTGGGGAAAATGATAGAAATAATACGTCACGGCGGTCAAATCTATCCATCTTCTCTCGATTTCCAAAAATGTTTGTTACAAATTGAATCTTTCCTCGGCGGTGTAATTTTGCAAGTTTTCATTAGTTTTTCTCTTTTTTTTGAATAACAAATTTCCAAAAATTTTAAATTTGGACAGAAAATAGTTCTCTTTATTTTTTATGAAAAGTTACAAAATAGATTAGTATCCCCCAGAATCTCAGATCCAAAATTAATTGGACGTATTTATATCAAACAGACCTATGTGGAGGTGAGGAATATGGGGTATGCTCGATAGTTCTCTGGCCGTAAGAGTGAATGAGAATATTAAAGCGCCAGTGACGTCAGCGGCAATGAAAAAGCCGCCCGGCGCAACGTCGTCGTCGGGGGGCATTAACTCATGAGCCCTGTCCACAACGCCCTCTTGCCATGCCCGCGGCTCATGAATTCCGCATTCAGTCGGCACATAGGTCCGTTTGATAGAATGTAATATCCCGCTTTTCCAATTCTTCAAAAGGAATCACGGCCACTTTTACATTGCTTCTTATGCAGCTTCGACGAGCACACCCCATATTTCTCACCTCCACATAGGTCTGTTTGGTAGAAATACGTCCAATTCATGCCATCTCAAATGTCCATATGGCGTCCTCCCTCAGCACTGTAGATTAGGATCACCACATCGATGCCCAAAGTGCGAAACCACGTATCTCCGTTTGCGACGTTGCAGACTTCCCGTCATACTTTGTTTCCTCTTAGGGAAACTAGTCAACGTCATTTTTTTAAAACTTCCTTGAGTTTTCTTCTCTGATAGTAGAATGTTCTGTAAACGTTTCAAGCTTTAAATTTGACTCGTTCCTCTTGGAATAAATAAACTAGGAGCGGAGATTTTGAAACACCGGAATGGAGATAGTGGTGTCGCACTTCATCCATCGATATACTAGTGTGCCGACGAAGTCACACTAAAATCCACCCTCCAACTAACAATTTCCCGACAGACGTGAGAGAACCTAATCTAAATGAACAAGCGATCTTCCAATATGTCTCTCAAGTATCATTTCAATAGTTTTCAAGCGATTTCTAACCTCGTCTCTTTGTGCTGCAAGAACAAAAGCTTTGAATCGATTGGAATCATACGTGAGAGACGTATTGGAATACTGTTTGTACATTTAAATTACAATGTTTCACGTCTATCATTCTCTACTTTCTTACTTTGAGTTAAAATTTCTACAAAATGAAATGTATGCACTGATGATGAAATACTGCAAGAATGGACCTACTGGGATGAAGCAAAATTTCCGATTATTTAATTTTTGCAAAAAAGACAATCCATGGTATAAGAGTATACTCTATTTTCCTTATCTGCGTTAAAGTTTCGAAAAAAATATCTTTGAATTATAAATGCATTGACTGTACAGTTATAAAATGTTCGTATTTATGGTTACTTTGGATCACTCTGTGCTACTTTTTTTTCGGCCAGAGCAACCAAAAGGACTTGGTTGATCGGTCAATTTTTTTGTGAAATAGACAGAAACCGTAGGTTACTCTGAGACACTAGGGTATGAAGAAAATGTCCTTAAACGAGGTTACATATTTTTAAACCAAAGACTTCGCCAATTCTTAACCCCTGAAAAAATTAAGCAAAACATATTAACCGCTCGTTCAGGTTACTTTGTGTTCTACTTCCGAAATTTCGAGCCCAATATATTCTAATGCTGTCGTAATTTTTTCCAAAAACAATTTTTAACGAAATTTTGATCGTATTCCAATTTTCAATTAGCTTATGGATAGTGCAGAATTCTAATAAAATCATAACATCTTTAATCGGCGTCCAGGTTTTTTTTCTATCATGAAAATTAAATTTTCCATCTTCTTAAAAAGAAAACCACTTCAATATCTTGAGTTATCTCGTTTTTCCCCTCTTCTTTCCCTCTTTTCGGAGTCAAATTTTTTCAGAAATTAGGACTAAAATTTGGTCCAGCAAGCTCCGGAATTTTTTTTTATGTCTACAAAACTGACACGTTATAGAGTGTTCCTCTTTCCAAATAATTTCGTAAAATTTGAGTTCCTGCAACACTTCAATTTTCTTTCGAATCAGATTATAATTTTTTAAGGGGAAAAAGAATGTACCAAATGTTGATTAAAAAAATAACAAAAAAGTTTTAAAAATGTTGTAATAATGATACAATGTTATCGCAATATAATGCAATTACATTTCAATTGTAAATTTATACTTGGTTAACGTCCCTCCTTTGAACGACTTGGGATGAGGGAGGAAACTAATCATACATGATTCTCAGTCACCTGGAACGAGACCTATGCCTATTGGACAAGTAATGCCAGGTGAGAACGATTATTTTGCAACTTAGTAGAGTCCTCCCCTAGTAGAGTTAGTAATTTGCTTAATTTTTTTTCACTTCGGGTTTACCTACTCCGTTAAAATGACCGTATTTTTATAAATACTGCCGTGCCAAGGATGAACGTCATATGAAAATTAGACTGTTGCTACAAAATATTCATTTGTGAGGAGAGCCAAGAGAATTTTGCCTCAAAAATTTCAGATAATATGGATCGAATTTCGTGTACAAGTTCGTGTAAAATTGAAAGAAAATTATTCCCAATTTTCCTCATAAAATCTTTCTTTATCGGAAGAAAGATAGCAACGCCTGAAAATTTATACGGCATCCTTTCTTTGCACAGCGGAATAATAATAACTATTGCCGTTTTGACGAGGACTCTGTGAAGCTTGTGTTCTTTTGGGTATGCAAACGGCGTAGGTCTGCGATTAAACGATTGATCTGTCATTCAAACCCATGAAAAGGATCGACTATGATGATGTTGGCAACGAATAATCGTACCTCAATGATCGATGCCTCCAGTCCTCATTGAAATATCATACTAATCCAAGATTCTCTTGGAAATAATTATTCGATTGATTAAAATTATACGAAAATTTCTTTCAAATTTGTTAAAACAGCTTTATTTATCTCAAGCTGGGGAAAACAGACGAACTTCAGATCATCGTCAGATGATCTGAAGTTCGTCTGTTATACCTCAGTTATACTCGGCGGCCTTGCGGAGAGGTTCCCTGAGTACCCATCTCCATTAATTTTTTCTTTAATTTTTCTACTCGTACAAATTTTTTCATCGTCTCTGTCCATTTACCTTTCGCATACACCTAAAACGCATGATGTGCACTTAGCTGGGTTCAGACTAAGTGCCCTGTGAACGTCACTCGCGAGTTCATTATAATAAATTAACGATCTTCTATAATGTTTTTTTTTGGAACGCGCCTGTAATTTGGGAGTGATTCTCGCAACGAATGTTGACCCTCCTCTGTTCGTTGTAAATTGACTGCGCAAATGATGGTGATTTGTGGGTTTCTTTTTAAACTGCACGTGCGCCTCCATACTTAAATGTATTGTTCTGGTTTAGCAAATTCAATCAACCCTCTTTGAGTTATTTACTCGTAACAACCAAGGCCGGATTAGTCGAGTTGCCGCGAGCCCCTAACCCAAAGAGCCCCCTGGGAGATTTTGCTGGATAATAATCGTGCAAGAGAGACTGCCATGGGTGGAAATAGGAGGTTGAGGGGCCTGGCGTTCCACAGAAATCTACTCTGTCTCTACGAAGAAATGTGAAGGATTTTGCAAAGTAAATGCATGACATATCTTTCATGTTGAAAATTGGATCAATTTTTCTGTCGTATAAGCAACGCTTAAAGCGACATATCTATAATTTGTTTATCGATAGCCAAAGTGTGAAACCACGCGTGTCCAGTGCGCTGTTGCAAAATCTCCGCTTCATTTTGATTTTTTCAAAAAAAAGGAACAATTCAACTTTATAGGTTGAAACTTATGCAGAGGATTCTGCCAACCTAGAAGGAACATAAAGGAAGTGTTCAAGAAATTATGTTAGCTAGGTTTCTAAAGAAAAAATGAAGTATGACAGTTATGTCATAAGTTAAGTATGATCGTTGCAAACGGAGATAAATGGTACCGTACTTTGGCCATCGATGAAAAACTGGAACCAATTAAGACAAAGATTAAGTGAACAAGTATAAGGATCATATATCTCAGGGAGCCTAATCAGCCTAAAATGTTTTTATTTTATTTTTATTTGCAGTTTTTTTCCAGCAATCTCATTTCCCCATTCTGATGAATATAATTGATTTTTAGTTTACTTTAATTCAGATATATATCATTTAATTTGTATGTACAATGTGGGAGTCATCCAGTCAAGAGAACGTATCGAATTTAAACAAGCATAATTTAAAGTTGAAGCTCCAGTTAAACAAGCATGCTTATTACATTTTGAAAGTTACACGTAAATGCAACCGCAAACGTTTCGATGCCCGGACAGACACCATAATCAGTGCAAAAACAATAAACAACTACAAATTCAAATATGATCGCATTTAAAAGCGGAAAAATACAGCAAAATGAACAGCATTTTACAATTTTCTCTCGGCTTTTGTAAAATTGTAAATTGCTGTTCATTTTGTTGTATTTTTCCGCTCAGATGCCATCATATTTAAATTTGTAATTGTTCATTGTTTTTGCACTAATGATGATGTCTGTCCGGGCATCGAAACGAGTGCGGTTGTATTTAAGTGTAACTTTCAACATGCTTGTTTAGATTTGAAAAGTTCTTTTGACTGGATAGCTCCCATACTGTACATACTTAGGAAACGGTCATTTCTTTACTTCATTTAATTTGTATAGCCTTCAAAATTTTCGATACAATGGACCACTAGACAAGGTACAAATTTCAGCATTCTGATACATGTTTCTTACCCAAAATTTCACTTAAAACACAATACGCACAACGAAAATTACCGAAATCAGGATAAATTAATGATTCTTGATGCGGTAAACCACCCGCTCATAAAAACTCAATGCTCTACGTGATTCATATCGCGCGCTAAACGTTATCATGACAGTCTCTGCGATATAAAATCTGGCAACCTCAATCTTGACGCTTCGGCTCAGCTATAGCAAATTGCTCATAGTTTGAATAACACACAGTGGGAAATGAACATTGCTCGTTTGAGAAGCTTGCTGAAACCGTTGTAGTGCTCGATTTGACTCACGTAGAGCTTTAAGTTTCTTGTGAGCGGGCAGTTCAAATTCTTCGCAACCAATGTGAAATAAAAGCGTTATACCTTCGTAAGGAGTTAGTTCCAGTAATTTTCGTTGCGCGAGTCGTGTTCTGCGTGAAATTCTGGTGAAAAACTAGTATCAGATTGTTTAAATTCGTACCTTGTCCAGTGGTCTATTTTGATATTCTCACGATAGCGCACCGCTGTCCTTCCTCCCAACAAAAGGAGGACAGTTGCGCAAACCAGACCTGTTCAGCTTTGATGCAAAAGAAAATTTTGATCTATTGGCATTGTTTCCGCGATATTTAAAACAGGAGGTGGAGCCTTCAGAGGACCTGGTGTGCCAAGAGTTGCGAGTGTATCAGCACCTCCTGCACCAGCTCCCGTTCCGCGACAATCTAGTTTCACAGGTTGGACTGGACCTATGGTTCCTCGATTCCAAGGAATGAGATCATACGATCAAGACAGAAGGACTTATCAGCAACCCTCGTCTCGGCAATACCAATACGCGCCTCGGTTTGACCCCACCACCCCACTGCCCTCGGATGAAATTTTTGAACGGCTGAGCGAAATCCCGGGACTTAGAGCAATTCCATCCGGAGAAATTAATGTCAGGACGGAACTGTTTAGGTGGAGAGGTATTTATGTTATGAGAACGGTTGAGGCAGAGCCGTCTGTAGTCTCGCTGTTGATCGTCCTCACGAGGGTTGCCGAGACCATGAGTCGTATCCAAGGACCGCCGGTCCTCCTTCATCATGATGTCGAGTTCGACGTGGCCACTGGTGAGTTGAATAAGCGACAATGTAAATCATGTAAAAGTGGGCGTCATGCCCTTCCGAGAAATGTAAAATTCCGCTTTTCCATTCTGTCAAACGGAGCCACGTCCCAATGGAGATGTTGCATGTGTAAGGGATTTGCGATTTGACTATTGGTTCTTGTGTAAAAGTTCGCGAGAAACACGATAGTGCCACTGGTTTTCCCTGAAAACAACTCCCAAGCTCAAAAAAAGCTCTCAAAGTTGAGGGCGTAATTGAGGGATATCCCACGCTATCCTGAGAGCCCACCTCTACATCAAGACAACCTCTCCATGCAAAGATAGGGAACAAATGCATTGACAGGACTGCCACTTTACTTGGGGACTCTAAAACTGAGAGTACTGCAATCCTGCTAATATAGTTTATCTTGGTGGACTCTCAGAATTGCGTGGGATATCCCCTCTTTAACAGTCTCAACTTTGAGAGCGTTTTTTTGAGCTTGGGAGTTGATTTCAGGGAAAACCAGTGGCATTATCGTGTTTCTCGCGAACTTTTACATAAGATTCAATAATCAAATCACAAATTCCTCACATATGCAACATCTCCATTGAATGCGGCACCCATGAGCCAGGAGCATGTGTCAAGAAACCTGTGGACAGGGCTCATATGACGTCATCTTGAATCTCCTCGTCCCCGTCGTTGCCACTGACGTCACTGGCGCTTTATAATTCCCGTTCATTCTTGCGGCCCTCGACTAACGAGCGCGCCCCTACTTTCCCACCTGTCTCTGGTCCCGTTTGGCCGAAATACGGCCAATTTCAATGAATAATATTGAAAAAAAAAAAAAAAAAAAAAAATCCGCTAATTTGCCGCCCTCTGAAAAAGTCGCCCAGTGTGGATGCACTTGTTACACTCGCTCTATGGATCTGCGAAAATCAATGAGATATATTTCTATGCCATCAAATGGAGTTCTCGAATGTGACAAGGATTTGCGATTTAATTGCGCTCTAAATCGGGCTCTGGATTTTGCGGCGTTGCCGTGGTCATCATTTCTTCGTTTCCTAGACGGAAGATCCTAATTTAACCAAAGTCGAAAAATTCCCAATCGCAAATTGATCGAATTCAACAAGGAAGCACAGAGTCACATTTTCGGGGGGGGNGGGGGGGGATATTTTGAATTCAACAAGTCGTGCATTTTCTCATGTTGAAATTCAAAGTTTAAAAAAAAGTATTCTGGACTTGAAATGAGTCGGAGGAGTAAAGCGTGGATTTCATGATCAAACTGAGCTATCAATCTGACGTCGTCAGCGAGGTTGGTGGTCTGATTGGTTCTGCGAAAATCAATGAGATATATTTCTATGCCATCAAATGGAGTTCTCGAATGTGACAAGGATTTGCGATTTAATTGCTATATTTTGTGTAAGATTTCGCAAGAAACACGATGGTAACACTAGTTTTCTCCGGGATCAAAACCCACCCTAAAAAAAAGCTCTCAAAGTTGAAACCGTAATGGAGGAGATGTATCTTACGTTACACTGAGAGTCCGCCTTTATATCCGGTCAAACTGTCCATCAACAGACAGTCGTGACTAGATTCTGTTTATAAAAGGATTTGAGTATCAAAATCGTGTTTTGGTGCTTTCTTGATTCTTGTAGATCAGCTAAAAGTAATCAGATCGGTCCAAACAGCGACTTTCTACGTTCAATATAAATCTAGATATTGCGCTTTGGAAAATTCGGTTTATGACGTCATCCGCAACGGTATGGTGACAGCCTTTATTTCTTCCACCTTGCTTTCATCAGTCAAGGAGACACACATTATTGCACTGGTTATACTCAACGTGACACTCGGATGAAAGCGAGGTGCGGAAGAAACCAAGAGGGGTGTCACTACCGCGGTGGGTGACGTCATGAACCGAATTCTACAGAGCGCGATATTTCGGTTAATATTAGACATAGAGAGTTGTGTATTATTTTTAGTCAGTCCACAAGAATCCAGCACCGTAACACGAGTCTGTGACCAGCGAAACTGACCAATCGCATAGCCCTATTCCATATCTGGTTAGTAAACAAACACAAAATTTGAACAACGACATGCTTGCGTTAATGTATGGACGATTTTTCTCTGCAGGTAATTTGTATCGGACACAAATTTGGACATCAAGAACATCACTGAGAGATTATGTAGGCTATGATCCTCCAAGGCCCATTCGCTATCTACCCATTGCATATCGTGGTTTCCTTAATGTTTTGGAACGATTGCCTGAAGGTAAGAGATTTATCTACCGACAGTTCAAAAGAGGGATTAAAAGAGTTAGACCGTGTACCGAGGATTGAGCCATTCGCGAATAAATTAAATTGCTGACTTATTAATTCAATTGCTAAAAAAAGTGACTGCAATATTCCAATGTAGATTTCATAACAGAAAAAATGCTACTTTAACCACTATTGTAAGCTAATTTAACCACGGGGGTGATTAAAGTAGCACTTTTTTGTTGTCAAATCTATTGCAGTGATTTTTTTTAGCAATTGAATTGTTAAATCAGCAATTTAATTTTTTCCGTGTTGGAAGAGGCTGGTCATATCATTCCTGACTGTACATGTGAAACTGCAAAATTTTGATGTTTATACCGTCATCAAATGAATTTTCGGGGGTGCTTCAGAGAGAAAGTTTAACGAGGAAATCAATTGAGCCACTTTTGAGTTTCTGTGTATCGAAATAATGAAGATGTAAGCTTTTGAGTATTTCTACCCTGTCCAGCTTCTTGCATTGACTCGCTTCTACGTGCATCTGCGGCAGCAATTCGAGGATCCTCTGAAGGCGCCCTCAGAAAATTCGTAGGAGCTTATGTACGCTCAGCGAGCTGATTATTGAAATTGATAGAGAAAGCTATAGAGAAAGCGATAGAGAAATCGATAGAGAAAGCTGTAGAGAAAGCGATAGAAGAGGAATACGAATGGAAAATCCTATTTGTGGAATCGGGTGGTTCTTATTGACTGCGAGGGGAAATGATAGACTAACTGTAAGGTTTCTCGTGGGTTGCCGTTAGTTGATCTATTCCAGAACTCCTTTGTCCATTTGAACCACTCGCTTCCACCAATAGAATCGCTCCATTTTCCCTTTGTCTTTCTTTGTGTATCAATCTGAGTAAGCATCCTGTTGTTGTGTTACCAAAGAGAGTAATAATACCTAAACTTTCCAGGTCGAGTTTCTCTTAAAATTCCATAAATCCATAATTTGAAAGAATCGCCCCACTCACAAGGGGAGTCTACGAAGTGACATCCTGGGATTGGGTTCATTTTGCTTGTACATGAAGAAGAGACAAATCTAAGGTTGACGTATTTTTTTTTAACCGCCACCTCCCAACCGCTCTCGAGATATCGATTTTTAAAGTTACGATTTTTGCACGTTTCCACGCGGAGTTCCGGCGAGTCAACTGAGCGCCGGCAAGCTGCACGAAGCGCGTTTCCTATCAGCGCTGCAGACCGGTCTACCTTATCAACAGGCCCGTGGCCGAGTGGTAGAGAGTTCGCCTACCGTTCCATCGATCGCGGGTTCGAATCCCGTTTCTTGCCGTAGCTCTTAGGGTACACCGCAATGCGTTTTTACAAGTTTTTTTTATTTTTATCACACACCAAGGGGTCCGCCCCCTGGCCGCTGCGCGGCCCGACCCCCGGGGCGAAAAGGCGCGCTTCGCGGCAAGCGAAATCATCGAAATCGACCGTTGACGGTTGCAAATTCTGAGTAAGGAAGAAGTCATTAACAATATAGTGTGGTGGGAAATTTTTATTTGAAACATCATTTTATCATTCAATTAAAATTATTTACTAGGTAACCGTCAACGGTCGATTTCGATGATTTCGCTTGCCGCGAAGCGCGCCTCTTCGCCCCGGGGGTTGGGCCGCGCAGCGGCCAGGGGGCGGACCCCTTGGTGTGTGATAAAAATAAAAAAAACTTGTAAAAACGCATTGCGGCGTACCCTAAGAGCTACGGCAAGAAACGGGATTCGAACCCTCGATGGATGGAACGGTAGGCGAACTCTCTACCACTCGGCCACGGACCTGTTGATAAGGTAGACCGGTCTGCAGCGCTGATAGGAAACGCGCTTCGTGCAGCTTGCCGGCGCTCAGTTGACTCGCCGGAACTCCGCGCGGAAACGTGCAAACATCGTAACTTTAAAAATCGATATCTCGAGAGCGGTTGGGAGGTGGCGGCTAAAAAAAAATACGTCAACCTTAGATTTGTCTCTTCTTCATGTACAAGCAAAATGAACCCAATCCCAGGATGTCACTTCGTAGACTCCCCTTGTCAGCTGAAACAGGAAAATTGAAATTACGTAATTCTTTAAAACAGTCGATAGTTATGAGGAAGCTATTTCAGAGGAAGCGTAAAAATTTTAGTCAACACCTCAGCTTAGGAAGTTTACATCATTCCACGGGAGAACAGAAACACAATACTGCCGTGCTAAGTATGAACATTCGAGAGTTGCCAAATTTCCTTCGACAAAATGTTTATTTATGTGAAATGTCATAAATATTTTTCCTTGAAATTTTTCGAAATTTTTCAAAATCATTGCTTTTTGCTTGCTTAAGCAAGTTAGTAATTCTAGTGCCTAATCGCAAAATGTAGTTCATACTATCCTTGCGGGCTGGTTATTGAAACTTTTTTTCTTCTCCTTCAAATAGCCTGTAAGACTAATCCCATTCCAAATTCGCATACCGTACCTTCACCTATCTTATACCCTCAATTAAACCCCTTAAGTCTCAATAATCGGCCCGCTGGGTGTGGGGGGTGATGGAAAGTTTTCAAGTTGCACTTGCTCGTTTATTTTGGTTGCACTATCAGTCTCACATAATAACAACGGTGAGGTTCATAATGTCCTTTTAATTTTCTTGTTTTGCCGGTTGAAAATGCGGGTGTGATCCCTGCGAAACGTCCCGGGCTTTTTATTGTCATGGGAACGGAGTTCCCCATGATATTACAATCGTTCCGTTGCTTTCGCTATGGGATTCCCTATACCTCTGCGACCTTGAGCGTTTCGCCCAGTCTCCGATTTTTGGTTGATTTTCCGATGTATCAAAAACCGTTGTATTTTTTAGCCTCTACGTCAAGTTGTGTTGATTGCTAAAATTCGCTTTCAGCGAGTTTTTTTCCACCTTGAGATGTCGTTTCTGACTGGTAAATCTGCGCAGAACCACGAAGTTCCGTTTTTAGGCAAATTCTTTTTTTTGGGAGGTTCTGATTGGTTATTTTTCGCCATCAGTTTTCTGTTCGTTGGTGCAAAAGATCGCCTACCTCGTTGCTCTTGAGAAGCCGCCATTATCCCACCTCAAATTTGAAAAATAGAAACAAGTTGGATTTTGCAATCGCTAGCGATAGCAATATTCGTCATGGGAACGTTAGCTTCTGGGATATGAAAATGTTAAGGTACAGTTCGTTTGTAGTATCTTCTGAATTGAAGGGGCTATGTAATTTTGTGTTGACATCTCTTTTTTAACATTTTTAATTATTTTCTTTGCATACAAGAAAGCTGTTATGTACCAATTATTTATATTCGTTGGATTATATATGGTTTTCGGAAGTTAACGCATTTAAGTTTCAGGTTCGCTTTTTCGGCGTAAAGTGTACATAAGGTGTCCCAAAAGCACCGGGACTTGTTCTGTAACTTCAAAAGTAAGATAGATACAGACATGATCTTGATTTTATTTTAAAGATCAACTCAATACCTATCGATTAAAACCAAGATCAGCTCAATCGAATAAAAATTGACCGAGTTATGGCAATTTGAAATCAGCGAGGAATGTTTACGCCTACGGTTTTTAAGGAAGATTCTTCATCGCCGTAAATCGAAAAGTCGGCCGATAAAGTGATGCTTATTGTGTTTTTTTATTTTCGAGGTGTCATTTATCAACATTTTGTACCATCAAACACAACAGTTGACAGTGCGTATTATTGCAAAGTACTAAAGGAGTTGAGAATGCACATTTCCCGGAAACGGTCGGACTTGAAAGCTTCGTGGATACTCCATCAAGTCAATGCGCGGCCTCACACATCGAGCTTAACACGTGAATTTATGAGTAAAAATGGAGTTGAAACAATCCCTCATCCCCCTTATAGCCCTGACTTGGCTCCATGTGATTTTTGGATGTTTCCTGCGCTTAAAAAGGAGCTTCGCGGACGAAGATTCGTATCGAAGACAAAAATCCAGAATGCAATTCAAAACTTCTTCAACTCCATCCCAGAGGAAGAATTCAGGAAAACAATGTTAGATACGTGGCAAGAGCGCATGAAAAAGTGCATTCGGTTTGATGGACGGTACTTTGAAAAGCAAAAGGAAGTTATGGAAGATTCGGAGGAAAGTGGATACGAATATTAACTTTTTGAATCCTGGTAAGCGAAAAATCTTCCTTAAAAACCGTAGGGGTAAACTTTCCTCACTAATTTCAAATTGTCATAACTCGGTCAATTTTTATTCGATTGAGCTGATCATGGTTTTAATCGATAGGTATTGAGTTGATCTTTAAAATGAAACCAAAATCATGTCTGCATCTATCTTACTTTTGAAGTTACAGAACCAGTCCCGGTACTTTTGGGACACCCTACGTATGATATTTTTACTCTACACATATGCCCAAATACGCATCATAAGGGACCTATGTGCTTCCTAAGTTGCCAAGTATTAATTATTGTTAGATTATTGGTCTAAAACATTCAATACAACCAGTAAAAATTAGCTGTCCTCTACGAGATTCGAACCCCCGCTCCCACAAAAAGTGACACTCTCCCACAACCAGAACGGTGTTGTAGTTGACTGAGCTATTTCACCGCTTGGAAATGGGAGGGGAAAAAGAGAACAGTTAAGTGATCTCGGACGCTGAGCGGGGCTTCACAAAAGACGTCCTTGAGATTTCAACGGTTCGGCCACTGGCGTGATAAGAGACAAATGGATCAAGCGCATTACTCTGTGAGACATTGTTTACCTATGCGGTCATGTGTCACAAGGTTCATCATGCAGATGCATTTGCGATCGCGGCAGTAAGCTGAGGCAATATTTCTGTATTCATGGATTAAATCCATCAATCGAGTTCTGATTTTGGCTCATATATCCGTAACGGGTCCTCCAGAGCAATTTTCCACCTTGTACGATGGTTATTATTTCTTTACATCTATGTTTAAAATTTGAGGTGGGATAATGGCGGCTTCTCAAGAGCAACGAGGTAGGCGATCTTTTGCACCAACGAACAGAAAACTGATGGCGAAAAATAACCAATCAGAACCTCCCAAAAAAAAGAATTTGCCTAAAAACGGAACTTCGTGGTTCTGCGCAGATTTACCAGTCAGACACGACATCTGAAGGTGGAAAAAAACTCGCTGAAAGCGAATTTTAGAAATCAACACAACTTGACGTAGAGACATGATTGGCTAAAAAATACAACGGTTTTTGATACATCGGAAAATCAACCAAAAATCGGAGACTGGGCGAAACGCTCAAGGTCGCAGAGGTATAGGGAATCCCATTGCGAAAGCAACGGAACGATTGTAATATCATGGGGAACTCCGTTCCCATGACAATAAAGAAATTATAACTATTGTGCAAGGTGGAAATCTGCTCTGGAGGACCCGTTACGGATATATGAGCCAAAATTGGAACTCGATTGATTGATTTATTCCATGAATACAGAAATATTGCCTCAGCTTACTGCCGCGATAGCAAATGCATAGTGAGATGAACCTTGAGACACATGATAGCATAGGCAAACAATGTCTCACAGAGAAAGGCGCTTAGCTCATTTCTTTCATATCTCAGAGGCTACGAAGACGCGAATCGCTCAAGGACAACTCTTGTGATAAGTCCCGCCCATCGTCCGAGTCTTTTGAATGCTATTTTTTCTCGCACTGCCGCGGATCCGTGATAGCCTAGTTGACTGAGGCGTCCCACTTTTTTGATAAGGAGCGGGCAATAGGTGATCGGGAGTTCGATACCCGGCGATGGGAGTTAATTTTTAATGGTTGTATTGAATGTTTTAGACCAATCATCAAAAAATAATTAATACTAGATGATAAATGTACGAACATTTTCTCGTGAGTTAATATGTTAAACAAAAATACTGGAGTATACCTCCTTCCTTTATATAATCAGCCACATGTTTCCCCAAATTAATGACGTTATTTTCTTTTTTTCAATAAAGTTTATTTGCATTCAACGTTCGTAAGTTAAGCAAGATGTACCTATTGATACAAATAGAAAGACATGAAAATAGTATGTCTAACATTTCAGTTGTTTTTTTTTTTTATTTTTTGTTGTTTTGTCTTTTCAATAAAACAAATTGCCTTGGACTAGAATCAGTGTATCTCTGAAGACAAAAGCTAAGTTTTTTGATACAGAAATACTAATATATTCATCCGTTATATAATCAGGGAGATGTTGACCCAAATATTGATGTATATTTTCTCTGTTCGCCCAAATTAATGATGGTATTTTCTTTTTTCAAAAAATAAATAAAGCAATGACATGAAAGTAGTATAGTGCACATCTAACATTTCAGTTACATCTATTTGAATGAAAAAATGGCAACTTAGGAGGCACATAGGTCACTTATGATGCGTATCCGGGCATATGTGTAGAGTAAAAATATCATACTTTACGCCGAAAAAGCGAAACTGATAGTTAAATGCGTTAACTTCCGAAAACCATGTATAATCCAACGAAAATAAATAATTGGTAAATAACAGCTTTCTTGTATGCAAAGAAAAAAAAATTAAAAATGTTAAAAAAGAGTTGTTGACACAAAATTACATAGCCCCTTCAATTCTGAAGATACTGCAAACCAACTGTACCTTAAAATTTTCATATCCCAGAAGCTAAAGTTCCCATGACGAATATTGCTATCGCTAGCGATTGCAAAAACCAACTTGTTTTATTTCATGTGTTTCTTTTTATTATTGGCGGCCTTAGTCCCGTTTTAAGTTGTTTCTCGGAGAGTTTTGATGAAGCCTTTTTTGTTACAACAGCCCCACCGGCAGCTCGTATCCCCTCACCAACCAGAGGCGGGAGCGCGGGCGTACCCTCAATTTCTTCGGGAATAGTGACCGGTCGCCCTCGGCACCGGGGCGCCCTTTACAGTCCTCCTCCCTCACCACCGCGGCCGGCGCCGCCGCCTACGAAACCGAAGAAAATTGTACCGCCCTATCCGACTGATACACCGGCCGAGGACGAAGATGCCGAAGACAGTAAGCCCACTTTAAAATCTCCTCTTAAAACATTCTTGATAAACAATTCCAGGTCAAACTGTTAGAGGTGTTTCATAAAAAAATGTCATGAATTACCCACCAATCTCTTTAAAAGAAACCTGGAGAGCTGATTGTTGAAATCTCCGACTCATAAACTGTTCCTTGTTTTCGAGATGTATTCGATGAAAATCGAACCCCGTGTTATTTTTCACAAGGGCTCCAGAAAATGGGCACGAAAGTTGGTTGTTTTGAAAGTTGGTTGCGCCACTCGGTTCGCAATTGGACGTATTTATGCTAAAAGGAACTATGTTGCATGCAAACCTTGTGTACACAGTTCCTTTTAGCATAAATGTGTCCAATTGGATGTATTATGCTAAAAGGAACTATGTCCCGCGCAAACCCTGTACACATAGTTCCTTTTAGTGTTAATACATACAATTAGTATCGTCATATGTCACAGACGGGGGGGTGGGGGGTCACGTCCCCCAGAGACAAGAAGAGACCCTCTACTAACATCTTAGCCATGATGGAAGCTTTTTTGGCAATTCGTTTTAACTTCGCTTTAAAATAATTACCGCTTTAACTTAGAGACCTCTCTTGAACCTTGGAAGTCGGTGTTGGAGAATACTAGCAGCTCAATTGAATCTCTTGCTGAATTTTACTTACAAAATAGTACACAAACTACAAATCTGACTTTTAACAGCTTTATTATACTGGAGTCAATTTAAAAATTAGTGCGGAATATCTTACTGCATTCATATTTCCTTATATTCAGCAATAGACATCCTCCTGTGTTGTTGACTGTTGAGCCCTGAATGTGCCGAATGAATTCAAAAGCTGCAAGGTGTTAGGGCCATGTTTCTCATTTTTATGTGTCTCAGTGCGTTTGAATGTCTGACTTTATTTGTGTTGACTCGGATTCTTTTCTTTCTTACAGCGTGCTGTATATGCTGTGAAAGAGTGCAGAATACACGGTACATGCCATGCAAGCACCAATTCTGTTTTAGTTGCACCGAGGAGATCAGAAAAACATCCCCTTTCAAATGTCCCAATTGTCGTTGCGTAGTCGATAACTACGGCAAGATTCCGTCTGATTCTGATTGATATTTAATCGTGCACGCAATTACACTCCAGTAACTGAGAAATTGTTTTAGTCTTACATACGTTTTCAAATTAAAGTTTCTCGATTAGCGATGTCAAAGGTGGGGAACCGCGTTTCTCCGTTTTCGACTATCCCTATGCGTTGCGGAATTCCTGTCATTCTCTGTTATTTTTTGGAATACACGTCAACGTAGTCTCTTAAGAACTTCCTTGATATGTCTCTTCTGTCGGTAGAATATTTTGTATAAACTTTAGGCTATAAAATTGGATTGTTTTTCCTCGAAAGAATAGAATAAGAGCGGAAATTTGGCAACATCGTAATGGAAAAACATGGCTCCACACTTTGGCCATCAATAGACACAATAAAATAGGTCTCGTGGAAAATAAACAACTTTCACCCCGTAAATATGAAAGGTAAAAACTTAGAATTTATTGCCTCTGAAAACTACGCTTTATTCAAATCGCAAACTTGAGATTGGCTTGACATACTCGTATTTTGAGATTTTTTTAACGCTCAATTGTTTGTAAATTATCGAATTTTTAGGGGTAAGATTGTGATTATGATTTCTGTAGAGCTAAAAACCCTTTCACATCCAAAAATTCAAATTCATAGCTAATTTTACTGTGTAATATAAGATAATGAGAGCACCGCATGACGTAGGTGGTGTAACTAAGTAACTGTTGGTAACTGTAGTGTCAATCTACATTTTAGAACTTTTAAAATTGGTTCGGGATAATGAGAACAATTTTGTCACATTAAAAAATGTCCCTTCATATACGACCAGAGATAGGAGCGATGTTCAACTGTCCTTTGTTAAATCCGTCAAATTTTGTAGTTCCCTTTGTTTTCAAGCAGCCAGGCTTTCTATAATAAACTGCTTAAACTAATTAAAGGTATTGAAGATAATAGATCCTTCCTCAAAAATGCCAAAAATATGTTATTTGCTATGCTGAAACCTGTCATACTGTAGATGAATTTTTGAAATGTCAACTTGTTCTTATAAATTGTTGTAAACTATCTGACATGTACTGTAACAATTTTTATTGTTTTAAAGTGTACCAATTTATCATGAATAGATAAAAGGATAAATACATAAATAAATAAAAAAAATAAAATAAATGCATGACGTCTGAGGGTGAAAGCGTTTCGGGGGGTTATGCCGCGAAGCGGTCAGAGGGCACCACCCCTAATGTAGTACTTAAGAATATTTTAAGAATAAACGGAATCATCCAAACGCAAGTCAACTCAATTTGTTCCATTTGTTTTCTCCTCTCATTTAATGTTTTCCATTATCCGTAGAATTCCCAGAAAAACAGAAAAACAGATTTTAAAAAAGTTCCCCTTTTTAAGGCCTCTATCGCCCAATTTGTTGGCACCCAAGACTTAACCTCCGCATCCGATGAATTTTTTCCACTCACCAAAGGACACGCAAACAAGGTAGAAGCTGATTATATGTATTCCACGAAGGACAGTTGGTCCTTAAAAACACTTATTCATACCGCTCATCGTAAATCTATTCAAGTTGGGAAACTTGTTTTTATGAGGGCTGTGCGTGGCACTGCACCACATGAATAGATTGAGTCATCAAAAGTTTCCACTCTGTACAAAATTTCTGGTTAACAATATGAAAGAATTCGCGGAATCACGCTTTTAGATTCTTTTATTTCGTGTGGGAGGCCTTTAGGGAATGGATTTATGTCATGCCCTCTCAGTGGAGCGAGGGAAAACAGATGACATTCAAATTCTATCTACAGCAGAGGCGGCTACACCATGAAACCCCTGAAGAACCACCACAAAATAAGACAAACAGAAGCAACACATGGAAATAGAGCGGGGAAAGGGCGTGCGTTGATGACGGCGCAGAGATACAACTATTCGTGCTTAATGGATGTCCGTGTTGCATCTGCAAAATTGAAGGCGCGATGGCGCAAGGCGTGAACTCGCAATGCTTTGCTCATGCCTCAAATTCAGGGAAAAAGTTAAAACACGAGGGCATGAGGCCCGAAAAAGTCTCTCCTATCTTCGGCTGTGTTGCTCATGTAGCCCTTGAGGCTTGAAGCATTAAATTTAATAGGGGCACGGAAAATTATCTCTCGTTGCGCAATGAGGAGAGTTCGTTTCACTTTCATCAAGTCTCTAATTCGAAATTATATTTAAGATGCAAATCAGAGATCTAGTCTGTTGCTGCTCCACTATCGTCTGGTTACTCCACTTACACTATCAGTTCACTTGAACGACTGACCATTAAGATAAACTATGTATGGTTTTTATCGAAGTGAGACCCACATTTTAGATTTGTTTTGTGAATTGTTTTGTGATTTGTTTCCTGAGTTGCTGTGATGCCTGTGATGTCTTTATCCACAGATTGGTATTCTTGGGCATTTTTGTCGCTCTAGCTTCTCTCCAGTAGACGCTGCCTTCATAATATACGATCGAATGAAGTATCCCACGACTCAACTTGATACAGAAAAAGGAAAAAAGAAGAAGAAAAAAAACTGCATATTGCAAGTACTTCCGGAGTCGATTCTTCTTGATGGTGTGGACCGATAAATTAATGTAATATATTGAAATACGGAGCCATTATAGTCTTTTAATGACGTGCATTGACGTATTTTGGTGATATGATGGGCACGTTGAAGGAAATATGCATTATTTATTTATTTATTATTTATTTATTTATCTATTTATTTTTTATTTATTCACGGGTATCAGATGGATAAAGCCACAACATCTGCATTGTTTTTAAAACATTTTGCAGCGAATTATCGACCAAACCAATGCAGGAATGTAAGAAACTTAAAAATTCAATATTGACATATCAACGTTGTAAGTCGGCAATCACGTAACTCGGTTTGCGATGTCGAAGACTTCCTGTCATGCTATTATTTTTAAATTCAAAACTACTCAACGGCAGTTCTTTAAAAGTGCCGTGATTTTTCTCTCTGTGCGAAGAAAATTCTGCAAATACTTTAAAGAATCCGATGTAAATTTGTTCTCCTTTAAAAAATTAACAAAGAGGCGGATATTTTCAGGCACCGCAAACGAGTTATGTGAATGCTGACTTACACCGTCGTTATATTGTGTCACGATACAAAACTTTTCATTCCGAGTTTTAATGTCACGAAGATCTTCCCTTTATGACCTTTTGAATTTAGACCACATTTTTGCGAGTCTTAAGATATTTGAAATTGTGATCGGAATCATACGTAAAAATTTTAGTAGGATTCATTTACTTCTATTCAGTCTATCACACCCAAGGCCGCGGCTTACAATTTTTAAGTTTGCTGTTCAATTGTCAGTTTTTGACATTTTTCTCTAATTTTCTGCCAGCAGAAAAAGTCAGGAAGTCCAAAAAAGACCTCCATTTTTTTATTATTTTATGCTCCTGTCCAAAATCCATAGAATATACAGATAGGTAAGCTTAGCATTACTCTAAACCCCCCCCCCCCGAATTTTCCCCCGGTTATGGTCCAGTCCATTCAGCTTCCGTAACCACCCCCCTTTCCTTCTCAACAATATGCACGTTGCCAAACCGCATCAGCTTTATTTTTTTTAAACGCATTAAACTTGAAAATTACTCCGAGTTTATTTGAATGCAGTTTGATGGGTACAATCTGGGACTGGTGGCAATCCAGAGCGTGGCGTGCTTTGCGATGTATCGATTGATCGGCCATTTAAACCTATGGAAAAGTATCGTTAAACAGGGTGTTCGCAGCGAACATCTGAACGATCGATCGATTTTTTGTCACAGCTTCAAATGGGGAAATATCGATAGACAGTAAAGCACGCCACGCCACTGTGGCAATCAGAGAGGGAGAGGGGGGGGGAGAGAGAGAGAGAGAGAGAGAGGAGCGACGAGAACGAAAATCGGGCGCATCATACATTTTATGATTTCACTTCTGATAGAAGAACCTACACGAGTCCGTATTTCAAAAATGTACACACGTGAAAGCAATTTAATATTTGGTCTCCATTTCGTCACATTCGCCACGTGTTATTGTATTCTATCATGTGCTGGTGAGAGGACCGATGCCTTTGTTGACGAGAAGTCGTCACAATCGTCGCATGTCACGCAACATCAGGACTTTCGGATAGCGCGGTGAGATATTCATATTTTTAAACTTACTTGTACTTGAGGCTTATCAAGCGGATTCTTAGCAAGGGAAAAAAAATTATAAACTGTGCAACAACTTACACAGTAAGAAAAAGTTTTCGATCTTTTGTTTTATTTTATGAAGTGAAACACAAAGTAACCTAACAGGGTGGTTAATAATATTTTGTAAAAATAATTAAACGTATTTCTTGTGTTATGTGTTATTAATTTTTCTTTGGTTAACAATGACGAAATCTTTGAGTTTATAATTTGCAACCTCATTGAAAATCAACTGCGAGCAGTCAGAGTGGAATTCGGATTGCATCGATGATAAAGCAATGCAGCAGCCACAACCTTTCAATGCCTTTGAAAGAGCCAAGGGTTCATTAGTTCAGCAGGACACCTTCTTCGACCCCAAATTTTCCAGAATAACCCACTTGGTTTCAGTCAATTTAACCGAGAACTTGGTCGATCAACCAAGTTTTCTCGGTTAAACTGATCGGGGAAAAGTAGCTCAGAGTAACCATGAACACGAATATTTTTAACAGTGTAGAAAATTAATGTTGTTTTATCCTATCCCCTCTCCGATGCGTATGAAAATACACGTAGAACGATTTTATTCGTAAACATAATTTCCACAAATAAGTAGGTAGTTGAATATTAATCGGTAAAAATTCCTGAGCCCCCATTTTTCAGCGTAATGACTTAAAAATATTTCACATCGGTTAAGGTTGAAATAAACAAATACACCTTTTCATTTTCCAGGTTCAAACGGGAAGTAAGAAATGAGACGCAAAAAGTGAATCGCACTACTTTGGACAAACATGAGGTGTGTACAATCATTATCTCTATATCTTTGGAAATTGTAGGGTCTATTACTCGACGGATCGAAGACGGAAAAGTTAGATTCCATTTCCATTGAAATTGAATTAGTTTTGCCCATTGACGCTCTGCTGAATACTCATGCTTATTAGCATAAAGTTAATTCTGTACCCATCTCAATTGACCCTAACCTAACAATTTCCTCTATTTTTAGCCAAATCAATCAACAATGAACTTCATTTTGCAATACGGAACTGCTATTCTGCCGTGCGAAGGAAAAACGACGTATGAACATTTGAGAGTTGCCAAAGTGCCTTCGATATAATGTTTATTTTTGAGGAAAGTTATGAATATTTTTCCGATAAATTTTCAAGAACTTTAGGTAAAATTGCAAACAAAATTATCTGAAGAATGAAAAGATAAATATTTACTAGGTTTTCCAGTAATTCGTGATTTACCGAGGGGAATTTGGCAACGCCTAAAGGTTCATACGGCATCTTTCCGTGGCACGGCAGTATTTCTGACTCATCCATAAAATCACTTCTCTACATATGGAAACTAATTACACGGCATAGTCTCTACTATGAGCCAGAAATAGTTTCTACAAATCTTTACAATTTCTACAAAAGTGCAAAATTTAGTAGAATGAGGACTCGTTCCCGTTTTCCCCATGAATGATATTTAACATGCTGTTGTCACCATTTTTCATTGGGCCCCATAAAAATTGGATCAATGTGTCAATTCCCGCAGATAGGAGAGACGTATTCATGTATTTATTTGCTATTCCATTTCCAACAGGAGTCGCATATCGATCTATAGGACTCTATGGATGCTAGTGAATTTACATACGTTAGTGCGCCTTCAATTCCGTCTGATACTGTGCAATCCTTCCGCGGTGGTATAGTTGCTCAGAGCGCCTAGAAGAGTATCGCCTCGACTTGATGGCGGCAGATCACGATTGCCGCTGATATTACACTCTAACGCGTGCGCAGTTACACATTTTCTCATCACCGAAAGAGAGATAAAAAAACGTCCATACCTAAATTTGCGACGTTGCAACTTTTTCACTGCGTATTTTCAATGAGTAAAAAATGAGTAAATATGAACACTTTAAAATCTGCCGTGATTTTTCCGAGATGTGACAAAATACATCATTTGAATGTGCTGCTATCGAGCTGCCAGTGATTGGCACTTAGTACGTTACGGTGCCTTCCTTATTACCTCTTCGGGCCCATCTACGTCCTGAGTTAAAACATTTCGGGTCTGTTTTTGTTCGTTCGAGGATTTCTACCTACGACTTCTTATCCTCCTGTTTAATTTAAGCATAAAGTTTAGACATTAGACTGAAATACAACATTCGAATTCAACAGCCATTGTTATTATCAGCTCGCTAGCAGCACATTCAATTAATGCTTTTTGTCGTATCTCGGAAAAATTACCTACGGCAGATTTTAAGTGTTCGCGATCTTTTACCCGTTCAAAACAGACAGTGAAAAAGTTGCAAATTGTGGTATGGATGTATTTCATCTCTCCGTCGATGATGAGAAAATGTGTAAAACCACTTGTTCTGGGGTGTAATGTCGGCGGCAGTCGTGATCTTCTGCCATCAAGTCGAGGCGATACGCTTGAAGGCGCTCTGAGCAACTATTCCACCTCGGAAGTATTGGACGGTATCAGACATGATTGAAGGCGCACTAACGTAGGCAAATTGACTAGTAGCGTTTATCGTACGATCTGCGACTCCTGTTTGCTTGATTTTTTTAAAACTCGGTGCCGAGTGGCATTTTTCGACGGAAAATCTGATACAACATAGACTAGGCATGTTCCGATTATCGATTCATAATAATTAGTCGAGCACATAATAATCGATTACAGTAATCTATTTACAGTTATCCGATTAATCGTCTAACCGATTGTTAGTTTACGATTAATCAGCAATTTGAGATTATGTTGAAAAAACGTGTCCTACCTCCAAAAAATCTAACATTCAAAAGATTTTAGTGGTCAAACTAGCCATTTTTAGCACTTTTCGAAAACAGCGATTAATTATCGATTATCGATTAATCGATTATTTCGCTGTCGATTGATGTCTCTCTCCCTCTCTTGTTTTACAGCTTTTATCCCAATTTTTGTGTCATTTTTTAATGTCTTGACCGATTAGCTAAATAGTTCGATTACCGATTATCGATCATTCGATTATTTAAATAATTGAGCAGGCCAACGATAGATATAGAGGACAAAGGGAAAATGAAGCAATCCTGTTGAAGGAAGCGCGCAGGTGGTTGCGATGGACAAAAAAGACAAGAAACGAACGGGAACTTACGTGGGACATCATAGTTAGTCCATCATTTTCCTCCTTAGTCTATAGCAGTCATCCGTTTCAACCAATGGGATCGCTTCATTTTCCCGAAGTCTCGTTATCTATCGCTTTCTCTACCAATTTCAATAATCAGTCTGTAGGTAGAGCTATCCAATTACCTTACGGTTCAGGTATGAAAGCAGCTAGTTCAAAGTTTTCGGTAATTCAGACCAATTTAAGAGGGCTGATGATTGAAATTGATAAACAGAGCTATACCATCAAAGAATAAGATAATGGGAAAATGAGGCGTTTATACGAGTGAAAGCGGGTGGTTACAATAGACAAATGAAGTGAGAAATAGACTAATCAATGGCAATTCACGAGGGATCGATAGTAGGTTCATCATTTTCTCCCTTGGTCTACAACAATCACCCATTTCAACCAATGGGATCGCTCAATTTTCCCTATGTCCTCTTTGTCTATAGCTTTGTCTATCGATTTCAATAATCAGCCCACTGACCTGCGAAGTTACTCGTCTATATTACCAATTCAACTTGTCCAGGTAGCTTTGTTACTCGCATAGGTTCAAGCATGTCCACCTATGCGTGTAGCAGAATTAGTGTCATTATGTGCATCTCTGGAGACTTTAACGCCAGGAGTAAGAAAGTAAGCGACAGTGTCAAAATTGCAATGATTACTTTAGACTAAAATTGATGACTTTAAGCCAATAAATGTAAGGCAATTTTTGGAAATTGTTAAGAATTTATGGCTCATAGTGACGTTTAATTAAAATATTTCATAGAGAATGAAATATTTTTACTTTTTGACAGTCATTCAAAAGTTCAATTGTTTTCCGAGATTTTTGATGACAATTCCTTTTTAAGACAGATACCTACCAATTTCTGATAATTTTGAAGGTGCCAAGATAGCACTCTAAGACACTTCCGCCATCTTGAAGTTTTGAAATTCAAAACTTTGAATGAAAATTCGACCTCTACGTGAAAGACATCCACTGCCACCAAGTCTCACAAAAACGAATCAAGCAGGATCCGAGACAGCATTTTAGGCCACATCCAGTATCTTGGATTTTTGAATTAAGAAAATTTGAGTTGGAATTCAAGTTTTCCGTCAAAAGATGCCACCCGGTACCGAGTTTTAAGAAACGTCCTGTAGTGTATTGACGGCGACAATCGCGTGATCCTCCGCCATCAACTCGAGGCGATACCCTTAAAGGCGCTCTGAGCAACTATTCCACCTCGGAAGTATTGCACAGTATCAGACGAAATTGAAGGCGCACTAACGTTGGCAACTTGACTGGTAGCGTTTATCGTACGATTTGCGACTCCTGTTCGATCAAATTTTTTGAAACTTGGTATCAGGTGGCATTTTTTGACGGAAAACCTGAATTTCAACTCAAATTTTCATAATTCAAAAATTCAAGATAGTGAATGTGGTCTAAAATGCTATCTCGGCACCTGTTTGATTCCTTTTTGTGAGACTTGGTGGCAATGGATGTTTTTCACATGAGGTCGAATTTTCATTCAAAATTTTCAAATTCAAAAGTCGGAGATGGCGGCTGTGGCCGAGAATGCTATCTTGGTGCCTTTGAAAGCATCCAACTTTGCAATAGAGGTATCTATCCTTTTTAAGTTCAGTTTCAAATCGATGTACTCTCAGCTAACTTAAACCTCGATATCGACTCGCTCTTCAACCGTTATGAAATCAATCTGTTTGTTTTGTTTGTTTGTTTTTTTTTAAATTATTGGACTTCGTTTTTTAACTTCTCTACCGAATCTATGCAATACCTCATAGGCAGCATAGAACGGAGCATCGCGAGTTCCTATCTCGCGTCATTGCGCCTTCAATCTTGGTTATGCAACATGGATATCCATCAAGCACGAATAGTTGTATCCCAGCGCCGTCATCAACGCGCATCCTTTCCCTTGCCTCCTTCTGTTCCCCTGTAAGGCACGCGTAGTTAATAATTATCATAATTTTAATAGTTATACGACATTTTGATTTTGGAATTCAATGAAACTATTTTGATTAGAATATCCGCAAGAAGATTAATAATTCTAATTTTCGAAATTCGTATTTAGTGCTGGTACTTTTTGCTTGGTTTTGAAGTACAATTTTTGTCAGGCCTCCTGAGGCTCGTATTTTTTACCGAAGAAATCGGCTAGCCGAACCGAAGTTCAGTTTGTGCGACTAAAAACTTCAGGCACCTGAACCGAAACTTTGACGTTTTACACGATTTTAATATCAGCCTTGCTGGAGTGTTTCCCGCGCGAGGAATCATCCAAAATAAATTCATAACCTCTCAATTATTTTTTCACAGGCCACTCCTCCACCAATCGAAGAGTCCGTCTACAAATACTCAAATTTCGAGGAGCTGAGGCGTTCCCCTGCGTTCGTCGACAAAACTCTCCTCATAAAGCACCTGCTGGACCCAAAACTGAATCCCTCCACGCGGCTGTACATAACAGCGCCGGGCTCCTTCGGCAAGACGCTAAACCTGGACATGCTTGATCGCTTCCTAAGATTACAAAGGCGAGACACAGGAGAACTGATGGAACACCCCGCATCCAACCAGACTACATTATTCTCAGGCACAAAGATTTCAACCCAAGAGAATGATTTTATCCACGCCCATCATGGACAATACATCGTACTGCGCTTATCACTAGGACCGTTGTATAATATAACGACCTACAATATGTTCAAAAACACCCTGTGCAGCATTATCAGTGACGCGGAATGGCAGATAGACTGGATGTCAGGCAAGCCGAGTGACGAGAAAATGACGTCGTTAGCGTATTATCGGGAGCACTGTAGAATGAACTTCCTGTCTGCGGCGGATATACTTCCACCTCGGCTGAAGCGCCTGTCAAAGACCCTCGGGAAGAGGGCCGTATTGCTTTGGGACGACTTGGACATACTGTTGCGTGCGTCGATCAGAAGAACGCTCCCGGATACGAAATCTATCTACAAAACCGTGAGCCGGGTTATAGTTCGACTTACGCACTCCGACGCCGTTAGAATGTCCGTGGCCGTCGGGAGGTTGAATTTCGGAGGTGTGATGTCCAGTATTGCCAACTGCACTCACGTTGCTTTCAACGGAGACGCAGGCTTGGCTCCATTTTTCGGTCTGACCAAGAGTGAAGTCCACGATCTCGTGGAGGCTTACCGTTTGCCTCTACCGCAACAAATCGAGCTGTACTACAACGGTTACGAGGTTATGGGCTCAGATCTGCGCATCTACAACTCGTTTTCGATTGCGTCACTCGTCGGGTCCAAGAAGTTCGACTTTTACTGGCAGAATCAGGTCGCTCCGTTATTCCCGTTCACGCAGATCTTTGCCACGCCATTGATCGGTACACAGGTAATCTCCCCAGTGGCGTGGCTTGCTTTGCGATGTATCGATTGGTCGGCCATTTAAACCTATGAAAAAGTATCGATAAGCAGGATATTCGCAGCGAACAATCGATTATTTACCACGGTTTCAAATTGGATAATATCGATAGATCGCAAAGCACACCACGCCACTAAATCTCTCAATGCCCAATGTTAATGCACCCACCGAGTTTTATACGTCAAAGTTTGATGAGAAAACTTGTGGGGGAAAATGTCTACACTAGCTTGATGTCATTCATTTGAGGTCAGGCGGAAGCAATTTTGCAAGGTAAAGACATTGTTCAGCCATGTGTAAAGTCATTAAAAATATCGATTTGAAGCACCTTGCCTCACTAAGAATCGATTGTTGCACATACACTCAATGGAAGAATATCAGTGTTGCCAACTTCCAAGAATCCCTCCAAAGAAAACCAAGGTTTGCACTACCATACCGCCGATGGGCCTTCACTTGTTGCCAAATTGCCTCTCAGAAAATATTTATTTTCTGAAGAATTTTAAAAATATTTTTCCTCGAAGTTTTCCGTCCTCATGAAGAGCGCGGGTCAAGTTTCTCCTTCGGGCACGAATTGAAAAGTATTTCAGATTGATTGGCTACTAGTATAAATGAGATTGACACTCCATGTGTGTGTAACATCTTGGTACACCGTCCCCATGAAGAGCGCGGGTCAAGTTTCACTTTCGGGAGTCGATTGAAAACATACCAGTATCGAACATATTTGATAGTCTCAGAGTGTGTTTATAAGCCCCGAAAGATTCTGCGTATCATTTTTTGAGTCGCTGTGCAGCCTTTTCGGATAAAGTTTATAAACACAATTTGATTGATAGGATGTGTGATGCGATCTATTGACCTAACTAAGGTATAAGATCGATAAGTCTGTAAGTGAATATAAATTTATGGACGGCGAAAAATTCAATGACAATGATTGGAAAAAGGGGGTTCACGAATTATTTGAAAAACTTGTTGAGTTTGAGTTGATTAGTTTCACTGACTGTCAGTTCAATGTCTTTGGCTTTGAGAGGACCATGAAGCAGAAGTGCTTCGGTTTTAGAATCTTCTGTTAGTAGCTTTTTCTTTTTTAGTGCATTTTTGATCGTTTTCGTAACTTCTTTAGTAGTCTTTTGTAGTTCTTGAGTCTCGTTGCCAGTTATTATTAAAAGGGTGTCATCTGCATATGCTTTCTTGAGGATTTCTGGTGTTGTGTGCAATTTTAAGATTTCGTCGAAAATTAATATCCATATGGTAGGGGAAAGGCAGCCTCCTTGTGCTGTTCCAGAATTAATCTGAACTTTGAATTCTGGGAAAATTAGATATCTATCTGATAGGTAAGATTTCAGTATTTCTATCAAGTATTGAGGGATTTGTCTTTTAATCATTGTGTTAATAACGTCGTCCCAACTTACACTATTAAATGCGTTCTTAATATCAATATTTAACAACAAAAGCAGTCTTTTTTGAGTGGCGCTGTTATGCATATGGTGATGATATATGTCTTTTAAGTTGTTTATTGCGTCCGTTGTACTGCGATTTTTCCGAAATCCAAATTGAGCTTTTGAAGGAGTGAATGAGTTTATTAGTCTTTGATTTAATATAAATTCGAAGATCTTAGCTATTGTATTTATCATACATATAGGGCGGTATGTTTTTTGTTTCTTTGCGTGTTTGCTTGGTTTTGGGATTAGAGCTAATTTTGAAGTTTTCCATTCTTTAGGAAAGATGCACTGTTGTAGCATGGAGTTTAACATATAAATTTTATAGTTTATAATTCTTAAAAAAATTTGTAGGAACACAATCAAAATCAGAATTTGCAGAAAGATGCACTGTTGTAGCATGGAGTTTAACATATAAATTTTATAGTTTATAATTCTTAAAAAAATTTGTAGGAACACAATCAAAATCAGAATATTCTAAATGTTCACCAAATTTAATATACATATATGATATATAGCAAAACCAAACTTTAATGTTGCTGTAATAACTATTGTACCTGTTCACATTTTTTAACTTCACACAACTGAGATAATCCTCTATTTCCAATGAATTAAATAAATTAACTAAACCAAGCAATATATCCGTCATTTTTTCCTAAGAAAATAAACCGTGAAACTGAAGGCTTTTCTTGAGTGAATTTTGCAGTGAACTCAAAAACAATGTGTTGATAAGGCGCGTCATTAACTCGATCATATCAACCCCTTTAGTTTTCATTTACAGAGATTTCAAAATAGACAAGCAGCACAAAAAAAGAATTCACGATCCAACACAGCAAGGTCAACGACGCACCTTGACGAGACCTTGTATTGTGAATGTAGAAAGCTATTCGATCGAATTTAAGTTTTTTGATCTGCCTCAAGCAAAATCTTATCAGATTCTTGAAGAAAAGAGCTACGGAATAATTTAAGCGAAGAAAGGAAAAATTCTGTAGAACTCCTAGAGGATAAAGTCGATTTAAAGGTATTTTGGGGCTAAAATACCCAAATCACCGGTAGTATAAATCCCGTTATATTATTGGAAAGAAATTGACTCGATATAAATGCAATTACATTAAATACGTCTTGATTTTGTTATTTTAAACGTCTTCCCATGCAAAGAAGTTCAACCATGTCGTTGCTTTATTCATTCATGAATTGAAAGTAAGCAATCTACACCCCGAAAATCTACTGATTTGCCGTAAAAAATTGCAAAAACTTGATATACAAGGTCGATGCACCCACTCGTTGAATTCACCAACCAATTTCGTGAGTGCAATTGTGTAAAAATCAATATGCTATAGTTATTTTGGGTGCATTTATTTTTCATAAAACAATAATAATTTCAATCCCGAAAAACCATAAATTTTCCGTATAAAATCGAAAAAATCGAAATGTGTCGACTCCCTGACGTGAAAATTAGATTCTACGTGTGTAAATACTTATGTATCGATATGCTGGACAGAAACTATGTGTGGACACAGTCAGAAGCCCGCGGCAACATTAATTCAACAGAGAAATGATATTGAATATGATATTGAATCATATTGAATTTTATAAATATTTTTCTTCGAGGTTTTTAGATTCTTCAGATCAAACTACGAACTAAATTCTCGTAAAAATCGGAAGAAAAATATTTATAAGTATTCCCAAAAATTTGTGATTTGTCGGAGGAGATTTGGCAACGCTTGAAGGCTCATACGGCGTTCTTCCTCAGCACCGGATGCCTCGCGGTTGTTAGTGGCATACGCCGTGTCATCGATGGGCGATATCTCTCTTAATAATATATTCAGTTTTAATATATATTAATGTATATTAATATTATATATAATACATATTCCAAAAGATTCGTCAGTCTTGATAATCCTAAAGCTTAAACAATTAAAATACGAATCTGTGAGGAGCGCACCTGACCCGCCGCACGGTGGATCGAATCAATTAGAGAGGTCGGACATTAAATTTTTGATTAAAGCTGCAAATTTTTATGTTTATTTCGTCACATTTTAATTTTCAAGGGGTACTTACCGAAGAAAACTTAACGAGAAAAGCAATGGAGCCACTTTTAGACCCTCAAAGGTTTGTATAAACGGAGTTACAAGCGTTTACAGTTTCCAAATTTTGTCCGACACGACTTCATTTCAGGTGGCATTCAGCGTCTTCGCGAAGTGGATCTCGGCACCGAAAGACATCCCTCCATCCATCGAATCGGTCACGAACCTACAGGCGCAACTCGAGAAGAAGACCCCGAAGATCAACGAAACCCTTTGCGCCGTTTTCATGTCGTACCTCCTCGAAACAGGTTACTACACCATCGGCGCCCACAATCGAGGCTCGCAAATGCGTCTGGCCGACCTGGAGACGGTGGTCCCTGTCATGGCTCAGCTCTTCTTGAGCGGCTACTACGAGCGCTATTACGAGTACACAAGCAACGCCAAAGTGATATTCCTGGCCGCCGTCGCCAAACTGTCCCCCGCCCAAAGTTCCTACGACCGACTTGCCTGGGCAATACACAACCTGTATCTTCATAGTTGCTCCAAGCTCGTCGACCAGCGACCTGGGTTGCTGGGCAATTTAGTCGCCATTTTCTCTTCGACGCAGGCGGTGCATGCTGGTGTTACGGACGTCGTTTACGGGAAGCGGGTACCGCTCGACAGACGGAAGGTGAGTGAATTGAGGGGCCGTTTAAGTATTTTATCACGCACTTTTTCCAATTTTTTGACCGTCCCTCCCCTTGTAATGCACCCATAACGTAGTCCTACATCACATCCTTTGCCATTACGTAACGCTGGGCTTGACGCCCTCCCCCTTGTGACGCACCGTAACGCTGCGCTGGCTCAAACTCTCCTCCCCTAAGTGCGTTACGTAATACTTGAACGGCTTTTAAGCTACAATGATGAAGGGCTTAGCCTAAGTTATGGATCAGGGCCGGATTTACCTATTTGCCGCCATGGGCCACCTGTATTTTGCCGACCCCTTCGTGTTGGTTTTGAAACATCAATGAAAACCATCAAGTGAACGTGCCGGATGAGGAGGGGTGTATAAGACGCGTTTACTTGTGTTGGGCAAATTTTTGTGCAAGCCCTGTCAACACTAGCAAAAGTTCATGGAACTTTGCGACAAAGTTAAGTTCCGTAAATCTCTCTCAGTGTGGACAAGGCCTTCTATTTTCTGATGTGAACGAGAAATTAATGGAAGAACGAATATAAATGTGGTTTAGTAATTTTAACTTCCGCCGCCGTGCCGATCGCACTGTTTTGCGCCGCGCAATGCGTGTAGTATTTCTACAGTCTTGTAGGCGCTATGCGCTTCGCGCCGCGCCGGCCGTTGCCGCTGACCGCACAATGTTTGACGCAATGCGTGAAGTATTCATGCACTCTTGTAGGCGCTTATATGCATTACATGCCGACCGTCGCGCCGAGGGTTCCTCTTATTCATCTCAAGTCCTTGTCATCATTGCTTTCTGCGCTGCGCCGTACCAGGCCAAATTGCGTGTATGGTTTCTATCTTAACTCGACTAATTAAAGATGATGTCTTTTGTATCACCGAAAGACGACATAATTAGAAATTACTATACTTTTACTCTGAGAGATTTTGTCGCCTTTTCTCGCTGGTGATTTTTTTTCTGAATCCGAATTTTTTTATACCTACATTTAAACAATTTGCCGCCCCCTAAATTTGGCCACCATCGGCCGCAGCCCATGTGGCCACCTCTTAAATCCGGCCCTGTTATGGATGCGTTACGGGTGAGAAGGGAGTACAAAACTGCACTTTGGACATCTGGAATCCAGCATATCGATGAGCAAGGGGCGAGACCATACGTTTCTCCGTTTGCGACGTTGTGGACTTTTTATCATGCTTAATTCTTTTTATCACCAGAATATTCTTTATAAATTTTAAAGCAAGCAAAACTTAGCCCTATCAACTTGTATGTTGCCTGCAGAGACAAGAGACCCTCCACTTTTGCACTTTTGGCGACAGGCGGAAGCTTTTACTATCGGGGATTCCACATTTCCTTATGGAAAATTATAAGGGAGCAACAGTCATCACTCTTTTTTCGGCGGTTGACCTGTACCTGCATGGTGGATGATGAGCTTCGGGTGACGTCATGAGCCAAACAAGTTTCCCAAACTTCGGCCATTTTCGGCTTGTTTGCAGAACAAAACTGCCAACACGTTGTTAAACATTAACCATGTAGGACAACAACAGTACAAACATCAACAGTAGAATGCTGAAGTCCCGAACGTAAAAGCTTCCACGATGGCCAAGATACTAGTGGAGTGTCTCTTGTCTCTGGTTTTTTTTTTTTTTTTTTTTTTTTTTTTTATATATATTCAAACAATTATTTATTTATTAAATGACAGGGTAGAATGATACGTGATAGTGTATCACCTGAAGGCCTAAGTTTACATATTATTAGTTTTAAAGATCCTATATACAGTTTATGATTAGTTCCCCTCCGTCCCATTGAAGCTTATTTCTTGTCTCTGGTTGCCTGCCTCATTTTTAACGTCGCATTTTTCTAAATAACCTGAGAGAAATTCGCAAAAATTATTATATGACATCATGCCCCCTTAGTTTACTTTGAAAAATATTCGTGGAAGTATCCTCAGACCGTTGTGATCTTTTCAGAGTGAAGGACACTCTTTTGGGAGTTTGGACCTGATGGTAACGTTCGGAAACGAGACGTCGACACATCTGGGCGTTCTGATGGAGCTGGTCCTTTGGAAATCAGCCGAGCTGGCGATGACTCAGCTGGAGACCTTCGAGCACATGGAGGCTTTCAATGATTTGCCGGAAGAAATGCGCCCGCGGGATGTTGTTTTGTTGGGGGTGAATTTGGACAAAACGTGCAAGTGCACGCTGAGGTACAAGTACGGCAATGAGAGCACCGGTCAAACATCTTTCCCAAAACCGCCAAATCCTGAAAAGTAAAAGGTTACTCGAGCGAAATATTGAGTTGAATCGTTCTATATCGGATGTGAAGGGAGGTTAATTTTTGTCGAGAAGCTGAATTTTAATGTTTATCGCATTGCTTCAAGTTGGCATAAAACTAAACATTGGAATGGACCACAAGACGAAATACGACTTTAAGCTTTTTGATATGTGTATCGTAAGCAAAATTTTACGAATAACACGATTCGCGCAGAAAGAATGACGTTTTTGGAGAAAATTTTCCAGCCTAAAGAGGGTGGGGTCTAGACTTCGAGAGTCCTTTCCCCGTGGCTGTGCGCCACTGATGAGTACGAAGTGGAGAGTTTTGGTCAAACAGTTATCCCGAAACCTGCATTCTCATAGATTCAAGAGATTTATTAAGTGAAAAAGGTGTGATGAGTGTTTTTTTATTTGAAAAACAGGAAATATAATGTTTTTTATGAAACTGATTCGAATGAAATGAGTTTGGTATGAGAAAGTGCAGCAGCTGAAGTTCTAGCCGATCATCTTTCCAAACTAACATACTGTCGCTCAAATTGTTTACCTGAAGAAGAGTTGCGGTGGATGGTTTTCGGTATTTATATTTTTCCTTGTTTGTAGATTTTATTCAAAGATTTCACCTACTACAATACAGTATTAAGATATTTACAATTTAATTTACACTAAAGCTACAGAATGATAACTGGTGGGTTGGTTACAACCCTATTGTGGAGTTGGACTCTGGGGCAGGGTCCAAATTAACAAATTAAGGCAGGGTCCAAATTAACAAATTAAAATTTCTCTGTTGAGAAAGTTAAACTGGACCAGGATTTTGATGATTTTCTACAGTTTTTATGCATTGCAATTTTGTTTATCATTTACATTATAGATGATGAGGTGACTTGACTGTAGGTGATGAGTGGTCTTCGATAATGACAGTAGTACTTTTCATGAGGAACATGTATAAACAAATTAAAAAGAGCAAGTTTTTTTCTTTTTTTTAAAAAAAAATAAAATCCAATGTACATTCTAATTTCAGTTGGAATAAGTTTTCCGCAATGTCGTAGTTAAAAAGGGGTTGAACATGCCAAGAACTGCACTTGAACGATTTTTCACCAGTATGCACACGCATGTGGGTAATAATTGTGGAATCGACCATTGGGTAATAAGTTGCATTTGAACTGTTTTTCACCGGTATGCAGCAAAAATGTTCACTGTATTGTAATTATGTGGCACAGAGTTTCACTGTTGTAATTTTACGGTTGAAAGTTTTACTGTGGGAATCCATAGATGATTAAAGTCAAGCAAAAAAAAAAGGGCAAAGCCCTCCTCAGGTAAAAAGTTATTGTTCATTTTGCAACGAAATTTATTTGGGTTAAACTACAATATTAGGTAATACATACATTTAAGTATTGAACATATTGTGACAGAGGTAAAAGTATTTCCTCGTCCCTCAGGGGTTAGCTAACCTCAGGTAAAAGTTGTAAACCATTTGTTGATGCATATGCATGTGCCAAAAATCACAATATCACAGGTAGATGTTAAATGTAAGAAAGACAAATCGGCAAACCATCATGTTTAGAAATAAAAAGTGAGTTTTTATAAGAATTTGCATACATCTAAATGTCTTATTTATTTACAATTTATTCCTTCTTTGGAGGCGGACTGACTTCAATTATAAGAGGAGTCCTTAATGATGAAGGAAAAGAAAAGGTGCAAGAGAGACCTCGAGATATTTTGCGAAATAATCCGGAAGTGCCGTACTGGTCCGATCAATTGTGTCTAAATGAGTTTGTTTGAGGCATTTTAGGTCAAAATTTAGGGGATGCTCACCTTTAAGCCCCCCGTGCCAGTAGGCTCTTCTTTTTTTGGCATAATAGAGTCTTGAATCTTACATTTCCCCTTTCCCTCTCGCTCTCTAGTCTTCTCTCTTAGAGCTTAAATAATTTCTCCTGTAAAAAAAAATCCAACATTATCACCATCACTCAAAGAGAAAAAAAATTGGTAAACCTCTCTTCAACCTATCATAATGCGCATATGATATGGAATGCCTTTCAGTCACGCATTTTACTCACTGCCATGAGTAGTAAATTAGAAGACCGTTTAATCGTGACATTTCGAGGCAATTTTGAAGTTTAACGAAGAATTACACCAGGAACTTCCATTTTAAAACGCTTCCGGTTCCATTTAAAATTCCTCTTATTCACTGTCAGCTTCCATGACTCTGACATGATTTTCGTCTCGTGAATTTAACATTCAGGTCTTCTTGAGATCGAATGATGAGGGCAAAACTAATCTTCAGGTCTTTGAGCCCATGTTCTGACTCTAGTTGAAAATCTCGCAAAATATATGATAGAACCACTTTTTCTTCCATCAGTGCAAATTTCTGACCTGGAAACAGATTTAAATAGTATTACATAATGTAAAAAGTGTAATTTTATAATGAGACAAAATAAACTTAAAATAGGACTAGGGCTGCAAAATAAAAACATAAAATAAAATACCCGGGACATTTTGCGGTATCTCAACTGCATTTTCAACCGGAAAAAAGGAAGCTTAAAAAAAAAAAAACTGAGTCTTACCGCTGTTACTGTGAGAGTACGCGGGGTTTTCATTTTATGTTTTTATGTTGCGACCTAAGTCTCATTTTATGTTGTTTTTGTATTATAGTTTCGGGAAGCAGCTTTTTTTTCTTTTTCTTTTTTTTGATAATAATAATTAGTAAACCTAGTTTTGCATTATCTCATGACTAAGGTATCTTCTAATACAAGTTGCTTACTTGAGTGACATCGACTCAGTCACATTCCATTGTGTGCGTTTACGAGGAGCCAATTACACATACGAGTAAGAAAGGGGTGGGTGCAAAATCGACAAAATTTCCCCTCATGGATGTTGACCAAATTTCAGTATGTCATTCCTCACTATGGGATACGCCTTTTCCCAAAATTTCACGGCCTGAAACGAATTTCTCTCCGCGTAGCAGCGTTGCCAAGTTGAAAACCGTCGAGTTCCATATCTTTTGAACGAAAAGAGATATTGAGATGCAGTTTGCGCTAAAATTCTCCAAAAATTGCGTTCTTTCGATATATGTACTCAATTTGATCGTTTAGGTAATTTAAGATTGCAATGATGCCNACACACACGAGTAAGGAATTTCAAACGATTCATCTGTTGCTCTCCAAATGTGCGAAATAGGATATTTTTGTAGTTTAGCAAGTCCTTCATTTTACTATTTATGAACGATTTTGATTCTAAATCCAAATAAGTGTAAATATTTTTTCTAAATTTAACTTGGACACAAACCAAACTAAGGAATCGGACAAGGAATCTCTTTCAACTCATGGCCGGTATCAACCAGCGCTGTGATAACATCTTAATGGCGCCACGCGTGTTGCTTGTCGTTACAATTGAAGGCATTTCTTGTTGATGCAACGTCTCGTAGCTGCTCGCGTCACTCTCCAAATTCTCCCTTAATCACTATTCTTAAACACAGAAATTCTGGCAAATGTAATCGACATGTCAAATGCAAATGGCAAATCAGGCGTTTTGTCGAATTTCTGGGCAGTCAGTAAATATAAAGCTTTGTAGACTCGTGCAAGCTTTTCACGAAGAATGTTCAACTTTAATTTTGCTCGAATTTAAAAATTGACCGAACTACGATTTTTTTTTGATCTTCACAAACAATGCATTTTTTGCTAATTTAAACAATTAAATAAAAAATACTCCTTATTTTATATATTACGCACAATTTTTAATTAAAATATTTACTAATTTAAATGCTAGAAATCATTACAATTGAATCAGTTGCTTTCAAAAAGAAACAGATCCATTCCTCGATGAGTCTCAGTTAGCATGTCTTTTTATGCAAACTAAGGCTCATACAAAAATGGAGTTGTTCCTTTTTAAAAACAATTGATTCAACCACCTCTAAATGATCTAAAATGTACCAAATAGGTAATTCGTATTTACATTCATTGAAAGAGACTGTTCAGAAATAATCGGATGGATCTTTCTCGATGTTTCATTCCTTCAATGAGGAACATTTCGAGTATTGGTGAATCTTTCCCCTTAAAAATTAAGTCAGGTTTAGATCAAAGTTTCTCCACCTTCTCTTACATTAATCTAAAAAATTTGCCAATTTCGATCGAAATTTTCTTTAAAAATGAGTACTATGCATTGACTTGAGCTTAATGTGAGGTTCGGCTTGATGTCTCCTCGCCTCTTTCCATCGTACAAAGGTCAGACATTAGCTGAGGCTCCTAGGGTCCTAGGGCTCTGATGTTATTATCGAATGGCCCTCAGGACAATATCTCGTCAAAAATTATCGAGGTATTCAAAATTGCAGTCTGCGGATAAATACTTAAAACCGTGTCTAGGCGCATGAAAATATGTTTGACTCGAGTTTTAGTCTCGGTAAGTATAAAAAGTAAGACTGATTGTGATTGTACCTATGCAGTTCCTGGGCCCTGCAGCGAACGGAACGTAGGCGTAAGGATGGCGACCCGCACTTTTTTCCGGACTGAAATGATCCGGATCAAACTTATCCGGATCCGGAAACACCTTCGGGTCTCGGTGGAGGTTGTACAAATTAATGCCTAAAAGGGCTCCTTTTGGAACGGTGTAATTGCCTGGATAAATACAAAGTAAAATATGTTAATTTATATCAATTTATACTTAGAGATGAGCTGCATGTATGATACCCCCAAAGAAAATTGTGTATTTTAACCCGCATATTCTCACTCATCTGACGTAAGGATGTATCTCAATTTCCTCATGAGCTCTGCTCTACATATGAGTCCATGCTTTCTGGGGATCATGTAGAAATCGAGATACGCTCTTACGTCAGAGGAGCAACGTTATTATTTTGATACCAGCAATTAGCCAGCGCTTCGGACGGAACGTAATGGCACGCCTTTCTTATTTATATATTATATATTTATATTATATATTAGCCCGTTTATATCCGATGACGATATAGTTAGCCTAACTTAGAGGTTGAACTTTGTCATGCATATTGCTATGATACTTTCACATATTGAGCCTGGACGATATTTATTTAAGAGGAGGAGTACGGTTCAACATAGAAGTAAAAGGCTACAAATTTTTAGTAATTCTCCAGAGACTTAATAGCAAGAATAGAAAGGCTGGACCAGTAATTTTTGTCACAAGGGGCTGTTCATAAATAATATGCAAACCTGAAATTTTGATTTTTTCACCCTCTCCTACTACCCTCTTGACGCTTTTGTGGCGCGGGTTGCAATTTTTCAACACGTAATAACAAAACAGCGGAACACTTATCTTGACACCTAGTAGAGTGTTACGTACTTCATTCACCACCCCTAATGGCAGCATCATTTATGGTGCATTATTGGCGTTACTTTCCAATCGCCCAATCTTTTTCAATTCCACCGTACACTACATCTGGACACTAATAAAATACTAGGGTATCAATCCAGCTAACCAGCTTCTGCTCAAGAGACGCTCCGCATCCCGTAAAGACGTATTTCTGCCAAACGGAACTATGTGCATTAAGCCATGAGCCCTGAGACCCATGAGAATACACGCATAACTTTGAATATGTCATAATGCGCATAGTTATCCGTTTAGCAGAAATTCGTCCATATATGGATTGCATTTTGCAAAAAGGAACCACTAGCATTGCAATATTGCTAAGATTGTGCAACTTCTTTCGTCTTGGAGGAAACCCCCGATTATCCATTAATAATTTCTATTTTACTCGCTGAAAACTGTAAATTTAAGACAAAAATTACCATCTAAATTTCATAGTTTTTCACGATTTCCGCAATTTTATTGCAAAAGATGAAGTTGCACAACCTTAGCATCATTGCAATGCTAGTGGCTCCTTTTTGCAAAATGCAATCCATATGATGTCCTCCTACCACGATCATGATTTGAAAATTTGAGGATTCATCTAACAAAAGTTGACAGCTGTAAAAATGTTGGAAGTTGGCTCTCCAATATCACTAGGTGTAACAATGGCAAAAACTGAAAAATCGAGTAATACAATCAATGAACTCATATTTATGATGGAATGAAATGTTTCGCCTTAACCTCAAACTTACCGACGGCTTACATCTGAGCCTCAAAAACCAGGATCGGGTTCTATTGTCAGAGAACATTACCTACCTACTTGCATATCTTCTGCAACCTCTCTTCCGAGCATAGGAACACTAGGAAATAAACGCAGACTTTCTTTTATTACTTGCTCGAGGTACTTCATTTTTTGTAGATCTCCCATCGTGGGCTTTCTCTTTGAACCTTGAAAAATATCGTCAAGTTCTTGGTGACACTTATCCTGTCAAAATAAAAAGACAAGATTTTTTATACTCGTATAATGGCACAAAATGTCTATTTCATTCGTTCTAACAACAGAAATTTTTCGTTGGACCCCAAGGTAATTTTCTTCTTTTTTTTCTTTTTTTAAGAAAAATATTACACTAAATTTGATGTTTATCAAACATGCTGGTAAGCTACTTCCGTTTGCTATGTTTCTAGCACAAGAAAAAAATAATCACCAGGGAGCTTTTGAAGCCTGCTTAACAATCCATCATTTTGTAAAAATCGAAATACGAGGGTACGACCCTCGTACATAATTTAAATTAGAGCAGAAATAATTTAAATATCTATTTGCTATTCTTATCCAAAAGTCAATATTTGTTCCTAGTGTGGAATACGATTATGAACGTTATACATTCAAAGTTTCCCTATTCAGGTACGCCTTCTATTTTGTTTGGATGTTGATGATCCCTAGCTTTGGTTGCCTTCCTACTTTCTCCGAGGAAAAATGTTCTTCTGTACTCGTAAGAGCTTAGAAAGAAAAGAACGAAGTAACTGACAATTACCTGTATCTCTGGGTGGTTACCCAAAAGAAATAATGTGTAACCCATCGAAACAGCAGTTGTATCATGACCCTGAGAAAAAAGAGTAATAAGGCTTAAGAATCCGACTGACCTCAAAAAATATT
The DNA here is from genome assembly GCF_001854935.1 of Bemisia tabaci. Classification (NCBI taxonomy): domain Eukaryota; kingdom Metazoa; phylum Arthropoda; class Insecta; order Hemiptera; family Aleyrodidae; genus Bemisia; species Bemisia tabaci. Next base: position 1,531,621 of record NW_017556462.1, read on the forward strand.
AAGTACAAGATGTATTGCTGTATAATTGTTTCCAAAAATTCCAAAAGTTTTAATGCGACTGTACGTGTATGTATGAGATATGATTGATGCTTCGCAGCCCGTGACAATACAATATATCGACGGTGTAAGTCGGCAAACACATAACTCGGTTTGCGACGTCGCGTCGCAGACTTCCTGTCATACTTTATTTTTTAAACAGAGAACTACTCAACGGCAATTCTTTAAAACTTCCGTGATTTTTCTTCTCTGTGCGAAGAAAATTCTGCATAAATAATTTGTTCTCTTTCAAAAAAATAACACACAGGCGGAGATTTTCAGACACCGCAAACGAGTGTCGATTTACACCGTCGATATACGTGTTAATAATATGACGTGTATATACAATAATAAAACAATACACACCGGGTAACAAGGCTAATTTTCACGAATATAACCAAAACGTTTCGGTTGAATTGAGGACAGAGACAAGAAACGCTGCACTAGTACGAGATCTTGCCCATGGTGGAAGCTTTTATACTCTCGGGACTTCACTACTTCAGCATCTACTGTTGACTTACCTACATGGTTGATATTCAACAAAGTATTGGCAGTTTCATTTTGCAAACAAGCCGAAAATGGTCGAAGTTTGGGAAACTTGTTTGGCTCATGACGTTACCCGAAGCTCACCGCACCATGTAGGTAGGTCAACAGCCGAAATTAGGAGCGTGATGACTGTTGCTCCCTTCTAATATTTGTCCATAAGGAATTGTTGAATCTCCGAAAGTAAAAGCTTCCACCTGTCGCCAAGAGGTCAGTTGAGGGTCTCTTGTCTCTGACTGAGGAAGGCTGAGTTTTCAGCCGAAACGTTTTGGTTATATTCGTGAAAATCAGCCTTGTTACCCGCTGTGTAAATTGTTTTATTATTGTGATCATTGCGATTGAATCACAATGGAGTTAAATAATATACTAATAATATAATAAAGAGTAAATTAAAACAAAAAGACCCCTTATCATGTCGTATTTCTGGATATCGATATTAAAATCACGAAAAGTACTTAATGTGCGGGTCGTCTTCAATAATTGAAAATGATTGTATTCTATTCATTCCTAAAAATACACTGCACATTACGGGAAACAATAGTTGTTTGTGGACATCGCAAAAGTCTAACTTCAAACTTACCTCAAACATAAAAGTATTAACTTCATCTCTCAAATCTTCATCCGACAAACTGACGGAGTTTTTTTCGCATGCTTCCAGTAAAAGGTCAAGGAAAGCCATTTTTCGAGACCCTGAGAAAAGAAACCTTTAACACTTAATTGCTTGGTTGTCACTTTTTGAATACGATAGGAAATTCCTCAAAAAAGTGATGAAAAATGTGATTATTGTGTATGTTTCTTGTCTGTGCGTTTGTTTTATAATACAAATGAAAAAGTTTTAAGTAATAATACTTGTTATACATTTTATTGTCCGCTATACTGGAGTAGTTTCTCAGAGGGATGGGAGTACTGTGCTAGCTTAATTACGGACATTTTTTCTTCATTTTTCCTGAGAAGATTTACTAACAACAATGTCTTTAATTCGAAATGAAGAACATTTAAATATTTTCTTTTTTTGCTTTGGTTTCTTAATTGGACGTATTTCTATCAAACGGACCTATGTGCAATACGACATGATCCTTGAAACCCATATGAATACACGCATAACAGAGCTCACGTCATAATGCACATAGTTCTGTTTGATAGAAATACGTCCAATTTTAAGTCAAATCTATTCTTTAATATGAGAATTCTTCACTCTACCTTCATAAGAGAGAGCATCATCACATAATGATGTGTAAATTTAATGATCATCTGAGGCACGAAAAATCTTAGATGATTATCACAACATAGTTGCTGAATTATGCTGTACGCGTAGGAGTTTCTTGTACCTCTTCATTCGTGACTCGAATGATAATTTGAACATCATCACGATGTTTCAATATTACTAATCCATTTCCGGAAAACAGATTCACTTTTCAGATTAACTTTTGAAAATTCCTAAAATCTTGTCGGAGAATGTCAGACACACGGCAGTTTGCATTTGAGAGCCCGCAGTCACAGTAAACAAGATCATCCTGAGGTGGGGCTAAAATAAAAATAAAGGAAACCAAAATACTCTTTTAAAAAAATGAGCCAGTAGTAATTTTAGGCCCACTCTTATATGTTACCTCCGGTTAAAAATTAACGAAAGGATATTCTGAGTGTGGAAATATGTAGGTGCGTTATGCGGGGTAAATGAAAGGAATGATTACACGTACCCTCAAACTCCTCGCTTTCTCGTTCTAAATGATTTCCTTTATCCTCTCTCATACACCGCCTGTTTTTGATTGCCTTAAACAGTAAAAGGACACAATTAAATTACTGAAGCCGATTTTTTAGTTTCGAAATGTTATATCTTCATTTCGTTTTGGTGTCAGTACGAAATAAAAACTTCAAACCGTAATCTTTGACTCATTACTTGTGACGACTAATTCTGACATCAACAGAAGAGCTGACAATATGCAATTTAAACTGTAATAAGCACACAAATCAAATTTCAGAGGTGCTTGCGCCTTTTCATCAGAGCTAATTATTAATATTGCATTGATTATTTCATACGTTGTGACAGGCAAAAGTCTATCGCTATGGGTTTAGGACATTGTTCATTTAGCACAAGTGCTGATCGAGGGTCATAAAGGTGCTAGTAGGGTGAATGTTAATATCCAACATTATTTAAGTACTATTATCAAGAAATCCCATCCGACAGTTTCTTCGAATTAGAGTGAAAAAGGAGAGGAAACTAAACAATTTAATATATATATATATTTTTTTTTGATCGATGGCAATTTTACCTATGCTATTTCATTTTAATCATCCCTTTCCACGAGAAAATATGATTTCTGTCATATTGCAGTAATATACATTATTTTTTTCAACTTCTTCAATCACTCAAAAATTAGTTATGAAAGCATCGATTGAAATATAGGTATCTCCTGAAAATATACTTATTTGGGCTGCCTAGCAGGTTACTTCCATGTCCGGGTAAACAATAGGTGGACTTCGGGTTATGAAGTCCACCTATTATTAATGGTACACCTATATGTTATTATTATTAATGTGGGAAATATTAATGAATAGGTTTAAGTATCTCATATTGGCCCATGGAGGCATGGAGGACAAAAATTAATCCTCCAAAAATATACATCTCGGTGTTTTTCGGTAGGCGTGTTGCCTATCCTATGATTTTGAAGGCGAACTTCAGATAAACGACATCAGCGACTACAAGGAACTTTCAGTGCGTGAGTATCCCCTCCCCTCTAAAAGTTTAACATGCTGTTTAACTTGAGTTATCAAACTCACCATATCGGTAAGCTCAAAAATCGTGCTCAAATCCAGCCAGTGTTTTCGCCCAGTTGGTGACAGGAAAAAAAGCACTTCATTCCATAGCCAGGGTTTCGTCATTCTGGTCATTACCATTGTGCTGGTACTATAAAATAAAATAAAAATATGTTGGTGAAATATTTTGGAGTGAACGCAGCTCTACAAGCTCGTAGCTCGTGTCATAGCTCGATAAGTTTACTTAAAATTTTTAGCGGGGCGTTTTTTGTCAATTTGGATCGAAAAATCGAATTTTAAAATTTGACGAAAACCTCGCTTTTGGTTTCTTGAGAATAATTCCGGTAGCGATTTTGTCCATTTTTGTGCCAGTGGAAGTCCGTAAGTTACATTATAATATTTTCATGTAGACAATGGCGATTTTCAAAGTTGGCAACACTGTTTCTTCCATTTAAATCGATTTAAAATATCATTTTAGGTGAAGCAAGCTGCCTCACCAAGAATCGATTGTTTTACATGCATTTAAATGGAGAAAAAACAGAGTTGCATACATTTAAGAATCGTCACTGCATGCTATGCTTAAATCTGTTAACTAGAGTCGAACTTCAATTCACAGTCTGACAAAACACCATTTCTGGCCCGACCATAGAAATCCCTACCTGCGTAGGTACACTCACCTGCAAGGGGAAACTAATAAATTGATCTTGAGTGTTGTTTCTGAAATGAACTAAAATAGTGATTCCTTGCCGTATAATGCGAAAGTAAGCTAAATTTAAAAAAGTGTCTCTAGAAAGTGTGTTTTTTGAATTGCAAACTTAACTGTGGCTCAATGCTTGTTCGAAAAAAAACAACTTTGTAATGTAATTGAAATAAAAAATATGAAGAAACTCACTCCTCAACAGCCCGAATGTAGTTGTGGTTGGGATTCTTCAAAGCGTCAATTTTGATTCCCATAGCAGTTTCTACGAAAGCAAAAGATAAAAGAGAAATAGAAGTATTAATTGTATATATGGATTGAAAAATCATACTTTAAGAATTTGACCTCTTATCAAATGAAAACTTAGATTCAAGAGTGTTCACTAGATTTCATATCATCTCGTGCTACGCATGTCAAAGCATCATCGTTCATTCATAACCTCAAAAATACTTTGATCTCTCCGATTTTGATTCATCAGTGCAACAGTGGGCCGTATATTTGGTTAACATTTTGATCAATTACCTTAATTTGTCAATGCTTCAACCATTTTTCAGTGATTTATTTAAGTTAAACTTTCAATATGTTATGTTAAAAAATAGAATGAAATTAAAAATTTGACTTTCGTGAAAAGGATATAATTACAAATCTCCATGAGCTCATTAAAATTAAAATTTTAAAACGAAAACTTTTCCTCGGAATGAAAAATAAATTCAACAAAAATCAGATCTCTTAATCTTCAAATTTGGCTCCGATCTGCCAAACTTGATCTAACTGCCCCAACTTTACTTACCACAGATATTGTCCAAGGCAATGAGTTTCATCTGCGTCATCACATTGACAAGTGTTCCGTCCGGATTCTGACGTAACTGATCGATGAGTGTTAGCGTGTTGTTGATGAACACATCGCAGAAATCGCTCAAAATTGAGAAGTGAAAAGCGGGAGTTATGAGTTTTCTGCGTTGGTGCCACAGCTGACCTGCCAAAGAGATAGACGTGTATTCTGCTGTGCTAAGGAAAAACGCCGTATGAACTTTTCGGCGATACCAAATTTCCTCTGGCAAATCACTCATTTTCAGGAAAATTTTTGAATATTTTTCTTTTAACTTCTCAGATGATTTTGTTCGCAATTACTAAAGTTCCTGAAAATTTCAAGGAAAAATATTCGTAGCTTTCCTCAAAAATGAACATTTTATCGAAGGAAATTTGGCAACTCTCGAATGTTCATACGGAGTTCTTCCTTAGCACGGCAGTATTTTAATAGTAGTAAAACTTAGGAAAATCGGCATAAAACATGTCGTTGACAGTTTTTCATTTCTCCGAGTTTCCGGGAAAAAGTTATACTTTTTCTCCAAGTTGTCTGCAAGAGCAAGTGTTTGGAACATTCTAAATTTTCCAAAGAAACTTCGTTTTGGTACAGATAAACAGATACAAATATCCGTGGGAATTTCGCTGAATTAATCAGTCGTAAGAGAAATATTTCTAATTTTTCTGGGGAAATAATTAAAGCAAATTTCCATACATACAGAGGAAAAGCACTGTTCTGAGGCAATGAATGGGCTTACGGCCAAGTATGATTCGCAGTTAAATGTGAAATATATGAAAAATGCCAAAAAAAACGATTCATGACTTTCCTCAAATATAAAAATTTTATAGCAGAGATTTTTCGACAACCTAATATTAATACGGCGTTCCTTTTTAGCACAACCGTAAGTATTACTCCTTTGTTTTGAATTCAATGGCTCTATACCAGTGGCGATTTTGCAAGTTGTCAACACTGTTTTCCTCTGTTTAAATGTATGCTAACTAATAGATCCTCGGCAAAGCAGCTTGCCAAACCTAACTAACTAACTAACAAGTTGCTCCTACAGCGCTTCTGTGCGCTCTGCGACACCCAACCGCCACTGATAGCGATCCTCCTAGAGCTCCCCCGGCAGATCACATCTCCATCTCACATCTTCCAACTAAAATTGATATTTAAAATGGATTTAAACGCAGGAAATACGCAGTTTTGCCAACTTGCAAAATTGCCAGTGCTTTCTAGGCACCTACCTCTACTGGTGAGCAGTCCTTGTCCCAGCCATACGTAAAGGAAGCGGTAAAATTCATTTTTGATTTCGGTACATTTTGATGTGAATAATACCTGGAAAACAAACAAGAATTTAATGGAGTAAGTAAGAAACTACTTTAAACGTAAATTAAATTAGTTTGATGAGATTAAAACTTATTATTAGTGCTATTTATTAGAATATTTTTCAGTTACTTTGAAGAGAACTCTACGGAGTCTCCGTTAGACTTCCTAGAGAAGAAGCTTAAAAAAACTATTCTGCGATTTTTGAGACATAAATTGCGTAACTTCTCATCTAGAACATCTAAGGGGATGAATACTGTCTTTCGTTTTTAATGTTTTCAATTGTAAATGCTCACCTCAGCATATTTTCCCTCTGCAACCAAAACTAGGGGAAGGCCGCCTATCCAAAGGCGAAATATGCTACCATACTCCTTATACCTTGCGTAAGCCATTGTTGGCATATCTGAAATAAGAATAACACATTTAATCGATGGAGTATATAAGCATTATCCACATAAATCAAACTGTAAGGGTCGAAACTATTGTTATCCTTACAACTCTAAGTAACCGCCGAGCCGATTTCCGTGATTTTTGTTGCAAACGAAAGCTATTGATCTCCAGATGATACCAAAAATCTGGAACTTTCAATATCCGCCCTTGAAAGTTGTCCTGGAGCTCGCGAAGCGAGTGATCAGGGATTCAGGGGGTGGAAACCCTGGCTAGGCGTGTGCAGGCGAGCGAAACGAGCTAAAGCAGCTTGTCACTTGAATAAAGCTCTTCTGACATTTCAGTGCAATTTACTTATTTAAAGAAACTGTAGCAATCTCTATACTGCTAGTATGCTTGCAGTGCTCACGCCTCTTTTGGTTTTTATGGAGCTTTCGCGGCCATAAGTCCTAACAAAAATAATGTTGTAGGGCGAGTCCGATAGTAGAATACTTGTAAAATTGCCTAATACAATACGGTCAACGAGGTTGTCGTATGAACCTGGGATTTCCCTGAAAGTGGGTGAGTCTTACGTTTTAGAGAGAAACGTATCTCTAAGCGCTTCAAGGACTGTACGGATATGATAAGATGAAAACCAAAGCGGGAGCCTAGGAAACGCTCCATGCCAAATTAAACATAATTCAGTAACAGATGCAATCAAAATTGAAAGTCCTCTTAAACTAGTTATTTCGTGCGCCTTCAATCTTGTAGGAAACTGTGCAACGCCTCTGACGCGAAATAGTTGCTTAAAGAGATGCGGCACGGCAGGCAACCAGCGTGACACGCGCATAGGCGCCTACAAACCTAACGAGATACTTCACGCGTTGCGCAATGCGTGAAGTATCCCGTTAGGTTTGTAGGCGCCCAGTGCGCGCTCTGCGCTGCTAACACGCCGCTCCACTCTGTGTTAGGCTCTAATATTTAAACTCGCGGAGTCAGCGTTTTTCAACGCATAATTTTGAAATGTTTGAAAACTCTGCATGAATTATTCTCATTTAAATTGATGAAAAAGAAATATGTACTACTGAAAAATATAATGTATTTTTTTTTTTTTTTTTTTTTTTTTTTTTTTTTTTTTTTTTTTTTTTTTTTTTTTTNTTTTTTTTTTTTTTTTTTGTAAATATAATAGTGGTTACGTATCAAATTGAATGATTTCCAAAGCATTCAAATTTATTCTTTTATGTTTTGGGCTTTTACTGTGCTGCAGCTTGGTGTAAGCGCAACCAAACGCTCAAAATTGGACGTATTTGACCCAAAGAGGTTGATGTACAAATAAGTTAAAAACAAAAAGTTGCGTGCTTCTTAGTTTTTTTCCTCTTTTATTAATTTTTGTATAGTTTCTCTCATCACAACTACGGCCCATTGAGATTCATATCGATGCCATTGCTTGGAAAAGGTTTTACAAATATTTACCACGTTTTAAAAATGTAAATGTTTTTAAAATGAAGTAATCAATTTCATTTAAAAAAAGAATGTACATTTAAGGCAGATTTTATATCGGAAATTTCAAAGATAGAAATGAAAGCAAGTATTTACCAAAGACAATTTGAAAAGATGAATCAAAAGAAGAAATTAACATATCATTTAAAATATGAGTTACGATAACAACACCTTATTCTCTCTTAATTTCCTCATTTCGATATTGTCAATATAATTTTACACACGGCCTAAAATATGACGCTTGAATTTGATTTTAGTGGACTTTACATTTGTGGACTTAAGTTAGTGGACGTTTAAGTAATGGACTTAACAATAGTGTGGGTTTTAGAACTGTGGACGTAAAAATTGTGGACGAAAAGTCTGTGGACGTAAAAAAAGTGGACATAAAGTCCGTGTACCTCTCTAAGCTTAAAAAATCGTAAAGTATCTTTTTTTTCCTGAAAAATGACGGATGCGATTCAAAAATCCTTTGTGCTTCAGTTTTAGTATCACGATGTGCGGAGCGTGATTTGTAGAGCAAATGTTTTCGCCTTCTCGGTGGCTTTGAATTCATGTTCTCAACCAAATTTCAGTTTCATTCACGATTAAAAACTATTCAGTGACCCGAGATTGCAGATCTTCTTGAAATAATGAGATAATATTTTCGGTTCATCCATAGGAGTACCTACAAAGGTAGGGAAATAATTGCACGTAAGGTATTTTTGAGCCGGAAATAGTAGTTGCTCATTGTGAAATAATGTTTGAATCAGAGGGTGCAGAAGCGTATGAATCAAAAATCCCGAAGCCTGAACGTTTTGAGAGGTATATGTATAATGACGATAACGAGAACGATGCGTACGTCACATTTCCTCACTTCTTACTAAATTGTCAACCGTGACATTCAAATGAAATGAATAGGATTCACTCGCATCAAAGCTCATTAAAATATCCATACAGCAACCAGACCACTACCGTGCAAAGGAAAAATGCCGTATGAACCTTCAGACGTTGCCAATTTTCCTCTGATAAAATACGAATTTTCAGGCGAATATTTTTCGAATTACGAATATTTTACGAATATTTTTCCTTTAATTTTTCAGGGAATTTTATTTGCAATCGGATCTCAACTATCTGAAAATTTCAAAAGAAAATATTCCTAACTCTCCTATAAAAAGAGCATATTATTGAAGAAAATTTGATAACTCTCGAATTTTCATACGACGTTTTTCCGTAGCACAGCAGACTACCACGTAGTCTCTTCGTAGAATCGAAATATATTTAACTTTTCCTTCGATATGGAAAAAGAGAGAAAAAGAAAATTTAAGACAAAAAGAAAAAAATCTTTTTTTACGGTATTTTTGTGAAAGTCAATCGGATTGATTCCTGGAAACAGAATAGGCCTCTAGACGAGTAATGCATTGAAACACTTCGCAACATGTTTTCGCTTCAAAATTTCACGAGAATAACGAATCACCCAGTGGCGTGCCGTGTTTTGGGATATATCGATTGATATGTAATGGTAAAGAATCGATTATAAAGGTTTTCACTGCGAACACCCCGTTTATCGATCCTTTTCCGTAGGTTTAAACGGCAGATCATTCGATATACCGCAAAGCACGCCACGCCTCTGGAATCACACAACGGGAAGTCTGAAAATCAACTTCTAAAGGAGGTATGAGTGTTTTCAGTTAACACTGATGAAATGGTAAAAATACAAATGGCGTCATAAGAATTATCTAGTCTCCATTTGATCTGTGTTAGGAATAATGGTTAATATCTCGATTAGGAGTTAATTTTCAAAGATCTTGTTCTGTGAATCGAATTCTGAGTAAAATTTGAAGAAAAAACGTGCAAAGTACTTTACCAGTTCGGACCTTGTCTAGTGGCGCATACCGTTGAATTCTAAAATATTTCAATGGTTCATGTGGAATGCATTTTGCACAAAGGAACCAGAAGCATTGCAACGGTGCTGAGATTGTGCAACTTCATCCTTTGCAATTCAAGTACTGAAAAATGATAAAATATGAAATTTACATGCTCATTTTTGTCTTAAATTTACAGTTTTCAGCGAGTAAAATAGAAACTGTTAATGGATAATCATGTTTTTCTTCCAAGACAAAAAAAGTTGCACAATTTTAGCAACATTGCAATGCTCCTGATTCATTTTTGAAAAACGCAATCCATTTTACATTAAACCGAGTTGCGTTCAAATATTACATCAATCAATACATTATGTAAAGTTTGTGTTGGTAAAATTCTGCACTGCTGAATTGATAATTGTTCTGAACGATGAGAATTTGTGATCGTCTACGAAAAAAGGGACCGCAGTACACAGGAGCAAACTTCTTTCAAAGAGCGCGATTCCCGTCAATCAGAGTAAACATTGAAATATATTTTTCGGCGAATAATACTCTCTAACATGTACTCAACACTGTCTCTAACCAGTGACCTAACGATTCTTTGCAAAATATTTATAGGATTTTCAGAATGCTTTAGATGTGATTGTCATTGCAAGATATTTTTTTTTAAGGATTTTTACACATACTTTCATGCCAATTTAATACAGAAATATCATGGAAATAATTTAGAAAAATTTCCAACAGTATTCTGAGACCAGAGCAAGGTATATGAATAGTAACCATGATATAATTGATTTTTTACTCTAATTAAAGTTTTTAAATTTTTTTGACCTTGTTTTGCCCGCAAAATATCGTGGCCCCATCAATTTTTTACCACTTTGTTACGTGCAGTTTGGATCACTACTTTTCTCAGTGTTTTTTTCTTGTTTAATTAATAACTATGCAAACCACTGTTCTTGCATTGGAAACTTCCGGCTTGTCACATTCCGGCCAAAGTATTACAAGTTCCATTTACGCTTAGACGCTCAGTTGCCGGACATCTCAATATGGTTTTAATTTTTTCATTAAATCGTTTTATTTTTCATGGAAATTTCAGGGATTACTTTTGATGACAAACGAAATATTCGATAAAAATTTTCCAGTAATTTTGTTCAGTGGTTTTTCTGTAAAACAATTTTGAGAAGTTTGAGAATATAGTGTCCAAGTACAAATGGGGTTTTTGATACTCTGGCAGAAAAGTTACGTTGTCGGTTCAACATTTTGTGGGCTTTTTATGTCAATATATATGTTAAAATTAAATCTATTTACCATAATATGGATTTTGATTACGAATTCTTTAATGTAAAGATCTTTGTCCCCGTGGACGGTCAAATATCCACTCACATGCAGCACCGATTTGATGGGTGCACTCAAAACCGATCACAACATGACTGTACTTTGGGCGAGAGAACCAGTTAGCTCCCCCATTTCCTCCACTCCTTTCTGCTTATTCTTTGATGACTATTGCTTAATATAATTTGTTCGTACCGAAGTAATGCTCTTTTGAATAAAACACTACTTAGAAATCGTATGAAAGAATAACTCCACGGGCTCTTACCTGCAGGAGGACATATTGTTTCCTCTACATTTCCCAAAATTTTACTCTTCAGCGGTGGACCTGGCATCTTTTCTGTAAAATGCAGCTGTCTAGACACCGCAACATATCTCTGAACAAGTCTGATGATCAAGTAGCAAGAAAAAACGCAAAACACTAGGAACCAAATCATTTCAAACACTCTGTGGATAGGAATCACTCAAAAGAATAACACCGAACGATTAATTTTGAGGATCATCGATATGAAATTGAGAAATATCTGGTACATCTAAATCACGGTACAATATCTAAGTTATTCATCACCTAAGCAGTCAGAACATAAGCGCATTAGCGTGAATTTTAGAGACAGACTTTAACTCTGAAAAATCATTTAATGTCACGCGACAGGTGTTTCCCAGTGGCACTTGAAAGTAGTTTAAATCTAAGTTTCTCCGCTAGTATATGTTGAAAATATACGACTGATAATTAAGAAAACTAGATACGTTTATGACAAAAACCATATCTAGAGGTGAAGAAGGTTATCCGCTAAACGATTATTATTGATGGAGAAGAGTTCATTGGATAGAACTGATTTGGCGGATAAAAGTTAATTCAAATGTTTGTCTCTCTGATCACCTAGCACGCGTGATACACAGCATACACGTACAATCCCTACAATGGACCACTTTTTATATTAAAGTTAATCTTCTGTACTTTTGCGAGCGACTCAACAGCCAATCGAGGAACTGATAAAAATTTATACTCTAAAATATTTGTTTTTTAAAAAAAATCCGTGACTTTAAAATCGCATCTTTGTGCGTTATATTCGATACACAAAAATTCTGATCTGAGGCTCAAATATAAGTTCGTTGACAGTTATAAAGAAGAGGAGGAGAGGGGCGCACATACAAAGATATACATTGCAGTCGAACTTCACTCACACTACTGTATCAATGCGTGGTTGAAAGTCTTAATTTGCACTGGGTCGGTTTCGGCAGGTAGATATTCATCGACATCTCTAAATCTTCATTCCCTCCCTCTTTTTCACCTGAATCCACATTCCATTTTATGTAAGTTGCATTATTATCCGCTCAACAATCGTACTTTTTTAAAGAATGACATGAAGAGGACGCAAAATTAAGTACTTGCGGCCAGCGTGAATCGCACGGCTGTTTATTTTTTATCGCACACAAACTTTTTTATCTTGTTCATTCCGTATTATGTAAAAAATTTAGACTATTGTGAATAAATTTGTGAAAATGCCCGCGGCGATTATTCTGTTTGGCAAAAACGCGTGCGCTGTTGCCTAACCTCTAGTGTAATTGCTGAATTGCCACCAAAGATTTTTATGTAAATACATCTAGCAGGAAAATCAACGACTCTAATTCGCTTGGGCGTTGCGACAAGGTCAAGTTGTTGATTAAAAAAATGATTTGCTTTACCACCTCCCAAAATACGTTGTAATTATTTAATCATACTGGCATTCTTCCTTATAAAACCATTCATTTTGCATGAATTTCTCTCTCTTTAACTCAGTTTGTACAGCTGCCTGAAAAATCAGGAAAATCTTCATTCCGCCCGGTACTCTTTCACAAGCCAATAGGATGCGGCTTATTTCAATAAATTAAGATGATGAATTTCAAAATTAACAAGACACTTTTTTAAAGCGATCCAATCTTTGTTAATACGAGGATTTTGCATTTGGTCAACCCTCAGAGGTGCAAATAGCCCCTAAAAATATCAAGCGGTTTTTTTTTACCAAAAATGTCCATTATTTTGAAGAATTCCACTTTCAAAACCGGTAGGTGACAATAAAAAACCGAGGGAATTTTCAAATTTGTAAGCAGATACTCGGTATGAATTTCATTTGATTATATACGACAATGATTTCGATGATTTTCTACAGTTTATGAGGTGGGTATGCATTGCAATTTTTTTTGTCATGTACATTATGGTGATATTTTGACCGTAGGTGATAAGTAGTACTTTTGATGAGGAACAGGTATAAAAAAATTGAAAGATCAGCAACTTTTTTTTTTTTTTTTTTTTTTTTTTTTTTTTAAATCCAATGTACATTCTAGTTTCAGTTTGAGTAAGTTATCTGCGATGTTGTACTTAAGAAGGGGTTAAGGATGCCACTGCACTTGAACGATTTTTTACCAGTCTGCATTCGCATATGAATAATGGTCGAATCGACCTACTTGGTGGATGGCCTGGGCAACTTGTTGTATCTGAACAGTTTTTCACCGATATGTGGCAAAAATGTTCAACGTATTATTGTAATTATGTGGCACAGAGTTCCACTATTGTAACTATACGGTATAGGAAGTTTCAGTGGAGGATTATTGAAGTCAGGCAAAACCTTCCTCGGGTAAAAGTTTTTTTTTTTTTTTTTTTTTTTTTTTTTTTTTTTTTTTTTTACGAAATTCATTCGAGTTTAACTATACTATATCAGTTAATACATTCATTTAATTATTGAAAATTGTGACAGAGGTGAGAGTATTTCCTCGTCCCTTAGGGGTTTCGTCTCGTGAATTTAACATTCAGGTCTTTTTGAGGTCGAATGACGAGGGCAAAACTAATCTTCAGGTCTTCGAGCCCATGTTCTGACTCTAGTTGAAAATTTCGCAAAATATATGATAGAACCACTTTTACTTCCATCAGTGCAAATTTCTGACCTGGGAACAGATTTAAATAGAAGTATATAATGTAAGCAATAAACTTAAAATGGGACTAGGGCTGCAAAATAAAATCATAAAATAAAATACCCGGGACGTTTTGCAGTATCTCAACTGCATTTTTAACTAAAAAAAAGAAAACTTGAAAGAAACAAAACTGAGCCTCACCGCTGTTACGGTGAGACTGCGTAGGCTTATCATTTTATGTTTTTATTTTGCGGCCTTCGTCTCATTTTATGTTGATTTTGTATTATAGTTTCGGGCAGCAGATTAAGTAAGTAAATCTGGTGTTACATCATTTCATGCCTAAGGTATCTTCTGATACAAGTTACTTACTTGAGTGACATCGACTAAGGCACATTCCATTGTGTGCGTTTACGCGGAGCCGATATCACACATTCGAGTAAGGAATTTCAAACGATTCATCTATTGCTCTTCAAAATATGTGCAAAATGGGATATTTTTGTCGTTTCGAAAGTCCTTCATTTTACTATTTTTGAACAATTGTAATTCTAAATCCAAATACGAGGGCTGTCCCAAAAGAAACCGGACTTTTGTCATAGAAGGCGAACCAAGCGTCGTAGTGAAGTTTTCTTGGGCTTGTTTGAAAGCTGATAAGCTACTGGAGATGCTGCTTTTTACAGAATGCAAAAATTTGTCTTGGTAAGGAAACTACACGCTTTGGAATAAAGGAAAGTCAAACTCGAGGTGCGATTTTTGTCTTTATTTCAAGAAAAATTTGGATACACCTTTAAAAAAAACCAGGTTTTAAGTTAAAAACTTCGTTGCTGTCTCTTATTCAAATGCTTAAAAATAAGGAAATTAACATTTTAAGCAGCTTACCAAGTCATCACATATCCCCTTCAAAATACTCGCCAGCTTTGTCGATGCATTTTTGCCACCGTTTCATCAATTGGAAGAAAGACTGTTGGAAATCCTCGGGTTTGAATGATCGCAATTCCTTCAAGGTGTTCTCTTGAATTTCCGGAATGGTTTGAAAACGTCGACCTTTCAAGGTAGATTTAAGTCGTGGAAATAAGAAAAAATCACACGGAGCCAGGTCAGGTGAATAAGAGGGGTGAGGGAGGACACTCATGGCATTCTTGCACAAAATTCGCGAATTTGGAGGGATGCATGGGCAGGTGCATTATCGTGATGCAGAAACCAGGAATTGGCTACGAGTGATTTTTTCATATTTCCACGACTTAAATCTACCTTGAAAGGTCGACGTTCTCAAACCATTCCGGAAATTCAAGAGAACACCTTGAAGGAATTGCGATCATTCAAACCCGAGGATTTCCAACAGTCTTTCTTCCAATTGAAGAAACGGTGGCAAAAATGCATCGACAAAGCTGGCGAGTATTTTGAAGGGAATAGGTGATGACTTGGTAAGCTGCTTAAAATGTTAATTTCCTTATTTTTAAGCATTTGAATAAGAGACAGCAACGAAGTTTTTAACTTAAAACCTGGGTTTTTTTAAGTTGTATCGAAATTTTTCCTGAAATAAAGACAAAAATCGCAACTCGAGTTTGACTTTCCTTTATTCCAAAGCGTGTAGTTTCTTTACCAAGACGAATTTTTGCATTGTGTAAAGAGCAGCATCTCCAGTAGCTTATCAGCTTTCAAACAAGCTCAAGAAAACTTCATTACGACGCTCGGTTCGCCTTCTATGACAAAAGTCCGGTTTCTTTTGGGACAGCCCTCGTACGTGTAAATATGTTTTCTAAATAATGCCACGCATGTTGCTTGTATTTACACTTGAAGGCGTTTCTTGTCGATGCAACGTCTCATAGCTGCTGGCCTCCCTCTCCAAATTCTCCCTTAATCACTATTCTTAAATACAGAAAGTTCTGGCAAATGTAATCGATATGTGGAATGCAAATGCCAAACCAGGCATTTTGTCGAATTTCTGGGCAGTCAGTAAATATAAAGCTTTGCAGATTAGTGCATGTTTTTCACGAAAAATGTTAAACTTTTATTTTGTTCGAATGTTAAAATTGACCGAACTATGAATTTTCTTTGATCTTCAAAAGCAATGCATTTCTTGCTAATTTAAACAATTAAATAAAAAATGCTCCTTATTTTATATATTATGCACAATTATTAATTAAAATATTCAATCATTTAAATGCTAGAAATCATTACAATTGAATCAGTTGTTTTCAAAACGGAACAGGTTCATTCCTCGATGAGTCTTAGTTAGCATGTCCTTTTATGCAAACCAAGGGTATTACAAAGATGGAGTTGTTCCTTTTTGAAAACAATTGATTCAACCACCTCTAAACGATCTAAAATGTACCAAATAATTTGTATTTACATTTATTGAAAGAGACTGTTCAAAAATAATCGGATGGATCTTTCTCGATGTTTCATTCCTTTAATAAGGAACACTTAGAGTATTGGTAGTCTTTCCCCTTAAAAATTAAGTCAGGTTTAGATCAAAGTCTCTCCAACTTCCCTTACATTAATCGAAAAAAATTTGCCCTTTTCGACGGAAATTTTTTTTAAAATTGAGCAAAATGCATTGACTTAAGCTTAATGTGAGGTTCGGCTTGATCTCGCCTCCTCTCTCCCTAGCGTCAAGTACAAGCGTCAGGCATTGGCTGAGGCTCCTCCCTAGTAGCATGATTCACTTTCCCCTTCCTAACAAACGTATAAGGAATTAATACCGGTTATATAATCACCATTTTAACTAAAGTTTATATATCGTGTATATAAGTTTTATATAAAATGCCCATGAAAATAATTATTCATATTTTCAGAAGATAACGTTTATATAAAATTTATATAATTGAGGAAGGGATTTATAAATTTTCTTTATACGCATAGTATCCTTTTGCTTAATTTGCTTATTATAACTGTTATATAAATGACCTGAATGACTTTAACGTAAACCTATCTCATTTTCATGAATGATGATGATGATNTCAACTGCATTTTTAAATAGAAAAAAGGAAACTTGAAAGAAACAAAACTGAGCCTCACCGCTGTTACGGTGAGTCTGCGTAGGCTTTTCATTTTATGTTTTTATTTTGCGGCCTTCGTCTCATTTTATGTTGATTTTGTATTATAGTTTCGGGCAGCAGATTAAGTAAGTAAATCTGGTGTTGCATCATTTCATGCCTAAGGTATCTTCTGATACAAGTTAATTACTCGAGTGACATCGACTGAGGCACATTCCATTGTGTGCGTTTACGCGGAGCCGATTACACATACGAGTAAGGAATTTCAAACGATTCATCTGTTGCTCTTCAAAATATGTGCAAAATGGGATATTTTTGTCGTTTCGAAAGTCCTTCATTTTATTATTTTTGAACAATTGTAATTCTAAATCCAAATACGTGTAAATATGTTTTCTAAATAACGCCACGCGTGTTGCTTGTCTTTACACTTGAAGGCGTTTCTTGTCGATGCAACGTCTCATAGCTGCTGGCCTCCCTCTCCAAATTCTCCCTTAATCCCTATTCTTAAATACAGAAAGTTCTGGCAAATGTAATCGATATGTGGAATGCAAATGCCAAACCAGGCATTTTTTCGAATTTCTGGGCAGTCAGTAAATATAAAGCTTTGCAGATTAGTGCATGCTTTTCACGAAAAATGTTAAACTTTTATTTTGTTCGAATGTTAAAATTGACCGAACTACGAATTTTCTTTGATCTTCAAAATCAATGCATTTCTTGCTAATTTAAACAAGTAAATAAAAAATGCTCCTTATTTTATATATTATGCACAATTATTAATTAAAATAAAATGCTAGAAATCATTACAATGGAATCAGTTGTTTTCAAAAGGGAACAGGTTCATTCCTCGATGAGTCTTAGTTAGCATGTCCTTTTATGCAAACCAAGGGTCATACAAAAATGGAGTTGTTCCTTTTTGATAACAATTGATTCAACCACCTCTAAACGATCTAAAATGTACCAAATAATTTGTATTTACATTTATTGAAAGAGACTATTCAAAAATAATCGGATGGATCTTTCTCGATGTTTCATTCCTTTAATGAGGAACACTTAGAGTATTGGTAGTCTTTTCCCTTGAAAATTAAGTCAGGTTTAGATGAAAGTCTCTCCAACTTCCCTTACATTAATCGAAAAAAATTTGCCCTTTTCGATGGAAATTTTCCTTAAAATTGAGCAAAATGCATTGACTTAAGCTTAATGTGAGGTTCGGCTTGATCTCGCCTCCCCTCTCCCTAGCGTCAAGTACAAGCGTCAGGCATTGGCTGAGGCTCCTAGGGCCCTAGGGCTCTGATGTTATTATCGAATGGCCTTTAGGACAATATCTCGTCGAAAATTATCGAGGTATTCAAAATTGCAGTCTGCGGATAAATACTTAAAACCGTGTCTAGGCACATGAAAATATGCTTGACTCGAGTTTTAGTCTCGGTAGGTATTGATTGTGAGTGTACCTGGGCAGTTCCTGGGTCCTGCAGCGAACGGAACGTAGGCGTAAGGATGGCGACCCGCACTTTTTTCCGGACTGAAATGATCCGGATCAAACTTATCCGGATCCGGAAACACCTTCGGGTCTCGGTGGAGGTTGTACACGCTCAATATTAATACAGTGCCTTTTGGAACGGTGTAATTACCTAGAAAAATACAAAGTAAAATACATTAATTTGTATCAATTTATATGTATTTGGATAGAGATGAGCCGCATGTATGATACCCCTAAAGAAAATAGTGTAATCTAACCCACATATCCTCACTCCTCTGACGTAAGGGTGTATTTTAATTTCCACGAAAGCCCTGTTCTACGTGTGAGCCCATGCTTTCTGGGGATCATGTAGAAATCGAGATACGCTCTTACGTCAGAGGAGTGACGTCATTTGGACGTATTAATGCTAAAAGGAACTATGTACATATGGATTGCGGGTGGCACAGTTCCTTTTAGCATAAATACGTCCATTTGATACGAGCAACTAACCCGTGCTTCGGACGAAACGCAATGGCACGCCTCAATATTGGCGCGCTTTTATCCGATGACGATATAGATAGTGTCACCCAGATGTTCAACTTTGTCACGCATATGAGGCTATTACTTTCCCATGTTCAGCCTGGACGATATTCATTTTAGAGGAGGAATACGATTCACCATACTAATAAAAGGCTACAAATTTGATAAAATTTGACAAATTTTGACAAATTTTGATAATTCTCTGGAGATTCATTAGCAAGAATAGGAAATCGGAACCAGTAATTTTTGTCACGAGGGGCCGTTCATAAATAATATGCAAATCTGAATTTTGGATTTTTTTAACCCTTTCCTTCCACCCCCTTGACGCTTCTGTGGCGCAAGTCGCAATTTTTCAACTTGTAAAAACAAAACATTGTAACACTATTCTTGACTCCCGCCAGAGCGTTACGTACTTCATTCACCACTCCTAATGGCAGCATCATTTATGGTATATTATTGGCGTTCCTTACCAATCGCCCAATCTATTTTTAATTCCACCGTGTACTACATCTGTACACTAATAAAATACTAGGGGACCAATCCAGCTACTCCACTTCTGCTCAAGAGGCGCCTCGCATCCAATAAGGAAGTATTTCTGCCAAACGGAACTATAAGCATTAAGACATGCGACCCGTAAAAATATATGCGTAACAGGGATTAAGCCATAATGCGCATAGTTCCGTTTGGCAGAAATGCGTCCTATTATGATGTCCGCCTACCTCGGTCATGATTTGAAAATTTGAGGATTTATCTACTAAAAGTTGACAGCTGTACAAATTTTGGAAGTTGGGTCTCCGCTATTACTAGATGTAGCAATTGCAAAAACTGAAAAATCGAGTAATACAATTAATGAACTCATATTTAGGCTGAAATGAAATGTTTCGCCTTAATCTCAAACTTACCGACGCCTTACATCTGAGCCTCAAAAACCAGGATCGGGAACTATCGTCAGAGAACATTACCTACCTACTTGTAAATCTTCTGCAACCTCTCTTCCAAGCAAAGGAATACCAGGGAGTAAACGCAGACTTTCTTTGATTACTTGCTCAAGATACGTCATTTTTTGTAGATCTCCCACCGTGGGCTTTCTGTTTGAACCTTGAAAAATATCGTCAAGTTCCTGGTGACACTTTTCCTGCCAAAATAAAGAGACAAGATTTTTATACTCGTATAATGGCACAAAATTTCTTTTTTATTTGATCTAAGAACAGACATTTTTCGTTGGACCCCCAGATTATGTTCTTTTTCTTATTTTTTTTTAAAAATATAATAATATGATGCATATTACACATTAAGCTAAATTTAATGTTTATCAAACGTGCTGATACGCCACTTGCGTTTGCTATGTTTCAAGCACGAGAAAAAAATAATTACCAGGGAGCAAGATGTTAAGGATTTGAAGCGTGCTTAACCTGCCCTCATTTGTTAAAATCAAAATACATACATTAAGCCGCTTTCATAGCACAGCCGCGCGCTCTGCGATGCCCAATCACCATTGCCCCCAGTCCAGCCCCCAGAGATCATCAGGCAATAATTGGCACATTCTGATCTCCTCCTCCACCCCTTGTCGCCAACCTTTCAGAGGACGTTCACGCCGCGCCGTCCTCTTCCGCTTCTTGTTCTTGCCACTACTCCTCGATATTTGCTTTCAGAATTTTAGGGTACCTGCGACCGACAGTCCTCTATAAACTAAACTAATACTGACCTCAATTGTGATTACACTCAAAAAAAAAAAAAAAAAAAAAAAAAAAAAAAAAAAAAAAAAAAAAAAAAAAAAAAAAAGTAAAGTAAAATCAAAATACATAATTAAAATTGGAGCACCAATAATTTAAATATCTATTTGCTATTCTTATTCAAAAGTTAATATTTGTCTCCAGCATACAATACAAGTATGAACGTTATACGTTCAAAGTTTTCTATTCAGGTACGCCTTCTATTTTGTTTCGATGTTGAAGATCTCTAGCTTTGGTCACCTTCCTACCTCCTCCCAGGAAAAATGTTCTGCTTCACTCGTAAGAGCTTAGAAAGGAAAGAACGAAGTAACTGACAATTACCTGAATCTCTGGGTGGTTACCCAAAAGAAATAATGTGTAACCCATCGAACCAGAAGTTGTATGCTGACCCTGAGAAAAAAGAGGAATAAGAATTAAGAATTCGACTGACCTCAAAAAAGATTAAGCACAATAATGTATTGTTGTATAATAGCTTCCAAAAATTCCAAAATGTTTAATGCGATTGTACTCGTGATCAATGAGCTATGATTGACGTTCCGCAGCTTATGACAAGATATAAAATAATAAAACCATACACAGCAGGTAACAAGGCTAATTTACACGAATATAAGCAAAATGTTTCTGCTGAACTGAGGACAAAGACAAGAGACCCTCCGCCGGTATCTTGGCCATGGTGGAAGCTTTTATACTTTCGGGACTTCAGCATTCTACTGTTGACTAACCTACATGGTTGATGTTCAAGAACGTGTTGGCAATTTCATTTTGCAAACAAGCCAAAAATGGTCGAAGATTGGGAAACTTGTGTGGCTCATGGCGTTACCCGAAGCTCACCATTCACCATGTAGGTAGGTCAGCAGCCGAAATTAGGAGGGTGATGACTGTTGCTCCCTGCTAATAATTGTCCATAAGGAATTGTTGAAACCCCGAACGTAAAAGCTTCCACCTGTCGCCAAGAGGTCAGTTGAGGATCTCTTGTCTCTGACTGAGGAGGGCTGAGTTTTCAGCCGAAACGTTTTGGTTGTGTTCGTGAAAATCAGCCTTGTTATCCGCTGTGTAAATTGTTTTATAATTGTGATCAATGCGTTCGAATCACAAAGGCGTAAATTAATACAATAGAGTAAATTAAACTAAAACGATCCCTTATCGTGTCTTATTTCTGGATATCGATATTAATATCACAAAGAGTACATAATGTGCGGGTCTTCTTCAATAATTGAAAATGATTGTATTCTATTCATTCCTTTAAATAAATTTCACCCTACGGAAAATAAATTTTTTTGTGGACATTGCAAAAGCCTCACTTCTAACTTACCCCAAACATAAAAGTACTAACTTCATCCCTTAAATCTTCATCCAACAAACTGACGGAGTTTTTTTCGCATGCTTCCAGTAAAAGGTCAAGAAAGGCCATTTTTTGAGACCCTGAGAAAAGAAACATCGTTTTTCGAAAAATTTTGCAACATCGGTCGCGCAAATCGAAAACTCAAGGGGTCCTGTCTAGAGCCATCTAGAGCCTGAAAGCTTTCATTTAAAACAAATCCGAGGAAAATCGGTCCAGTAGTTTCCGAGATCGAATTAGCACAAACTGTCCAAACTGAAGGAGGACAAAAAAAGCCTTAGGATATTAAATATATAGATCGATGACTCAACCATTTTTATCATGATTTGTTTGAGTGAAAAATATTTTTACCATGTTGTGTTCAAAAATAAAATAAAATTGAAAATTTGACAATCATCAAAAGGATTACATTTAAAATCTCCACCAGCTCATTGAAATCAAGATTTACAAAAACTTGTCTTTGAGAGAAATGAAAAATAAATTCTACAAATATCAGCTCCCTTGCCCTCCAAAGAAGTTGGCTCCAATCTGCTGAACTGGATCTAATTGCCCCAACTTACTTACCACAGATATTGTCCAAGGCAACGAGTTTCATCTGCGTCATCACATTGACAAATGTTCCGTCCGGATTCTGATGTAATTGATCGATGAGTGTCAGCGTGTTGCTGATGAACACTTCGCAGGAGTCGTTCAAAATTGAAAAGTGAAAAGCAGGATTTGTGAGTTTCCTGCGTTGTTGCCACAGCGGACCTGTCAAAGGGATAGACGTGCATTTTAATAGGAGTAAAACAAAGGAAAATCGGGATAAAACATGTCGTTGACAGTTTTTCATTTCTCCGAGTTTCCGGGAAAAAGTTTTACTTTTTCTCCAAGTTGTCTGCAAGAGCAAGTGTTTGGAACATTCTAAGTTTTCCAAGGAAACTTTGCTGGAGGGCCCCTGCCTTCCAATGTTCACTCAGTGATTACTAAACATTTTTTCTTTTTTTGTCACTTCTCGTATTACGGGCTTCGAGAGATCCAAGAATCTAAAGGGCCCCAAAGAGCCTTGGGGGCCTTTTGATTCTTGGGCCTGGGCTCCTCTGTAGATCCTTGGGCCTAGGCTGGGCCTCCGCCACCCTTTAGATCCTCGATCCTTCAGGGGTCCAATTAATCGGGTGCGGGATCCGGGACTGTAAGGGATGAGGCATTCCAAGTCCAAGTCCGTGATTTGAGATGTCTCGAGCCAAACAATGGGAAGGGGCGGGAGGGGGAGATAATTTTGGAATTTTATCGACATAGGGGGCCTGGAAAAAATTTTGCGGGGGGGCCCAGCGGAAGTCCGCTACGCCCATGCACGGTTCGTTTCAGAGGGAGGTAAATAAAATTGTGTTGCCCACTCAAAATTCCTTCGGGATCTTGAAGTAGGATGCATACATAGTCATTTAAGCCTAAAATGAAAATATTCTGTCGAGCTCTTCGAAAATAAAATCGATTTTTGTGTTTTTGGCGCTAAAATGGCTTTCAAAGACGATCGATGATTCAATTCCGATGGGTTGTGCATATGTAAAATGGTACATGTGTGATGGACTCTACGTATTTTTGGACCAGGAATCGATTGAGCAGAGTCCTGAATCGGTCCGAAGCTTCATTGACTGAAAAATGGGCCTTTTTTGGATTTTAGGGGTGTTTTGGGCCCATTTTCCCCCAATTTTGGCGTGAAAAAACCTGTGCCATCATGGGTAATGATTATCGGGTCATTTCGGGCGGACCATCGAATGCACTTGGTCCCGAGACACTCCGGGACTTCCGGAGTGATACAGGGTTTTCGAGATACAGGGGATCAAGGTCCCCGATTTTCACTTAATTCTGCAGGTATTTTAATGTTCAATTCCGACTATAAATTGATTTCTGATTTAGATACAAAAGCGCATTTTGCGGTGGTTGATTCAGCTACGTGTGGTGAATTTTTCTACATATTTCACAAACCCTCACTAGCTGAATCAACCACCGCAAAATGCGCTTCGATATCTAAATCAGAAATCAATTTATAGTCGGAATTGAACATTAAAATACCTGCAGAATTAAGTGAAAATCGGGGACCTTGATCCCCTGTATCTCGAAAACCCTGTATCACTCCGGAAGTCCCGGAGTGTCTCGGGACCAAGTGCATTCGATGGTCCGCCCGAAATGACCCGATAATCATTACCCATGATGGCACAGGTTTTTTCACGCCAAAATTGGGGGAAAATGGGCCCAAAACACCCCTAAAATCCAAAAAAGGCCCATTTTTCAGTCAATGAAGCTTCGGACCGATTCAGGACCCTGCTCAATCGATTCCTGGTCCAAAAATACGTAGAGTCCATCACACATGTACCATTTTACATATGTACAACCCATCGGAATTGAATCATCGATCGTCTTTGAAGGCCATTTTAGCGCCAAAAACACAAAAATCGATTTTATTTTCGAAGAGCTCGACAGAATATTTTCATTTTAGGCTTAAATGACTATGTATGCATCCTACTTCAAGATCCCGAAGGAATTTTGAGTGGGCAACACAATTTCATTTACCTTCCTCTGAAACGAACCGTGCATGGGTATTACTGCTTTGTTTTTGATTCAATGGCCTGATACCAGAGGCGATTTTGCAAGTTGTCTGCACTGTTTTCCTCTGTTTAAATGTATGTAAAACAATAAATCCTCGGCAAAGCAGCTTGCCCAACCTAGAATCAATTTTTGGAATGGATTTAAACGCAGGAAATTCGCAGTTTTGCCAACTTGCAAAATCGCCAGTGCTTTGTAGGCACTTACCGCTGCTGGTGAGGAGTCCAAGCCCCAGCCATTCGTGAAGTAAGCGGTAAAATTCAGGTTTGATTTCGGTACATTCTGATGTGAATAATACCTGGAAAACAAACAAAATCTTGATGGAGTAAGTAAGTAACTACTTTCAACGTACATCAAATTCGCTGTATGAGGTTAAAAGGCATTATTTGTGATTTTTATTAGAATATTATTTCAGTGACTTTGAAGAGGACTGTGTGGAGTCTCCGTTAGACTTCCAAAATAAGATGTTTCAAAGACTATTCTGCGTTTTTGCGACATAAATTGCGTAACTCCTCTCTATCTAACAGAACAAAATCCAAGGGGATAAATACTGTCTTTCGTTTTTAATGTTTTTAATTTTAAATGCTTACCTCAGCATATTTTCCCTCTGCAATAAAAACTAGGGGAAAGCCGCCTATCCAAATACGGAACAAGCTACCATACTCCTTATACCTTGCATAAACCATTGTTGGCATATCTGTAATTCAGGAATAATACATTTAATCAGTGGAGCGTAGAAGCCTTATCTATATTGAAAAAACTGTAGGGATCGAAACCTTGTTATCCTTAATTCTGAGTAACTTCCGGGCCGAGTTCCTTGAATTTTGTTGCAAAGGAAAGCTATTGATCTCCAGATAATACCAAAAATCTGGAACTTTCAATTTCCGCTCCTGAAAGTTTTCCTGGAGCTCGCGAAGCAGCTATAGTCCATTGAATAAAGTTCTTCTGTCATTTCAGTGCAATTTACTTAGTTAAAGAAATTGTGGCAATCTCCAGACTGCTAATATGCTTGCAGTGCTCACGCCACTTTTGGTTTTTATGGAGCTTTCGCGGTCATAAGTGCTGACAAAAATAATGTTGTAGCGCGAGTACGATAATAGAATACTTGTAAAATTGCCCAATAATACTGTCAACGAGGTTGTCATATGATCCTGGGATTGCTGTAAAAGTGGATAAGTCTTCGGTTTTAAAGAGAAACGTAACTCTAAGCTTAAAACATCGTAAATTATCTTTTTTTCCCTGAAAAATGCCGGATGCAATTTAAAAATCCTCTGTGCTTTCGTTTTGATATCGCGATGCGCGGAGCGTGATTTGTAGAGCAACTGTTTTTGCCTTTCCGGTGGCTTTGAATTTATGTTCTCAACCAAATCTCAATTTCATTCACAATTAAAAACTCTTAAGTGACCTGAGGTTGCGGATCCACTTGAAAGAATGAGATAATACATGTATTTAAGGCTCATCCGTAGAAACACCTATGTATAGGTCGGGAAATAATGGAGATGTTGCATGTGTGAGGAATTCGCGATTTTACTACTGATTCTTATGTATAAGTTTGCAAGAAACACGATGGTGCCACCGGTTTTCTCTAAGATTAACTCCCATGCTCAAACAAAGCTCTCAAGTTAAGGCCAAAATGGAGGGAATACCCAGAGAGTCCACCTCTACATCAATACAAACTCTCCATGCAAAGATAGGGAGCAAATAAATTTGCAGGGTTGCCGTGTTTTCAGTTTTAGAGTCTGCAAATAAAGTGGCAGCCCTGTCAATGTATTTGCTCCCTATCTTTGCATGGAGAGTTTGTCTTGATGTATAGGTGGACTCTCAGGATAGCACGAGATATCCCTCCATTTTGGCCTCAATTTGAGAGCTTTTTTTGAGCTTGGGAGTTGATTTCAGAGAGAACCAGTGGCACCATCGTCTTTCTTGCGAACTTTTACGTAAGGATAAACAGTCAAATCGCAAATCTCTCACACATGCAACATCTCCATTGGACATGAGATATTTTTAAAATGAGCCGGAAATAGTAGTTGCTGATTGTAAAGTGTTATTTGAAGTATTCTTACACATACTTTCATGCCAATGTAATATAGAATATCATGAAATAATTTAGAAAAATGTTCTAACGGTATTCTGAGACCAGAGCAAGTTATATGATTATTCACCATAATATAACTGATTTTTTACTCTAATGAAAGTTTTTTTAAATTTTTTCGGCCTTGTTTTGCCCGCAAAATAGTGTGGACCCACCACCATTTTACCACCTTGTTACATACAGTTCGAATCACTGTTCTCAGTGTTTTATTCTTGTTTAATTAATGACGATCCAGACCACTGTTCTTGAATTACAAACTTCCGGCTTGTCACGTTCCGGCCAAAGTATTACAAGTTCCATTTACGACGCTCAGTTGCCGGACATCTCAATATTGTTTTAATTTTTTTCATTAAATCGTTTTATTTTTCATGGAAATTTCAGGGATTACTTTTGATGACAAACAAAATATTCGATACAATTTTCCAGTAATTTTGTTCAGTGGTTTTTCTGTAACGATTTGACGGGTTTGAGGAGTTTGACAACATAGTGTCCAAGTACAAATCGACGGTGAAACTACCGAACCACGTATCTCGTTTGCGGTGTTTAAAAATCTACGCTCGCATTTTTTTTTTTTTTTTTTGAAGTAGACCAAATCAATATCATTCCTTGAAATTTTCACAGAATTTTCTCCGCACGAAGAGGAAAAATCACAGAAATTTTCAAGACTGGACGTTAAGTAGTTTTTCATTTAAAAAATGAAGTATGACAGGAAGTCTGCGACGTCGCAAACCGAGATACGTGGTTTGGTAGTTTCACCGTCGAAATGGTGTTTCTGATGCTCTGATAGTAAAGTCACGTCGTCGCTTCAACATTTTGTGGGCTTTTCGTGTCAATATATATGTTAAACTTTAATCTATTAACCATGCGGTTTTGATATCGAGTTCTTTAAAAAAATGATTTTTATTCCTGTGGACGATCAAATATCGACGGTGAAACTACCAAACCCCGTATCTCGGTTTGCGACGTCGCAGACTTCCTGTCATACTTTATTTTTTAAATGAAAAACTACTTAACGTCCAGTCTTGAAAATTTCTGTGATTTTTCCTCTTCGTGCGGAGAAAATTCCGTAAAAATTTCAAGGATTGATATTGATTTGGTCTACTTCAAAAAAAAAAAAAATGCGAGCGTAGATTTTTAAACACCGCAAACGAGATACGTGGTTTGGTAGTTTCACCGTCGATATGCGCACTATGATGTAGCACCGATGTGATGAGTATGCACTCAAAAACCGATCACAACATGAATGTGTTTTAGGCGAGAAAACCAGTTAGCTCCCCCATTTTCTCTACTCCTTTCTACTTCTTCCTTAATGACTATTGTTTCATATAATTTGCTCGTACCAAAGTTATGCACTTTTGAACAAAACACTACTTAAAAATCGAATAAAATCAGAAATCCAAGGGCACTTACCTTCAGGAGGACACATTGTTTCTTCTACATGTCCTAGAATTTTACTCTCCAGCGGTGGACCTGGCATCTTTTCTGTAAAATGCAGCTGTCTAGACACCGCAACATATCTCTGAACAAGTCTGATGATTAAGTAGCAAGAAATAACGCAAACCACTAGGAAACAAATCATTTCAAACACTCTGTGGATAGGAATCACTCAAATAAATAACACCGAACAATTAATTTTGAGGATCATTGATATGAAATTGAGAAATATCTGGTACATCTAGATCACGGTACGATATCTAAGTTATTAATCACCTAAGTTAACAAAACATAAGCGTATTAGCGTGAATTTTAGAAACAGACTTTAACTCTGAAAAAGCATTTAATGTTACGTGATAGGTGTCTTCCAGTGGCACTTAAAAGTATTCCCAAGTAGTTTAAATCTAAGTTTCTCCGGTAGTATCTGTTGAAATAATACTGCTGATATTTAAGAAAATTAAATACATTTTTATTATGGCCAAGATTATATACAGAAGTGAAAAAGGTTGTCCGCTAAATAATTATTATTGATGGAGAAGAGTTCATTGGATAGAACTGATTTGGCGGATTTAAGTTAATTTAAATATTTGTCTCTCTGATCGCCTAGCACGACACACGCTATACACGTAGAATCCTAGAATGGGCCAGATTTTTATATCAAAGTTAATCTTTTGTACTTCGTCGAGCGACTTAACAGGCAATGAAGGAACTGAAAAAAATTAATACTTTAATTTTTTTTTTTTTTTTTTTTTTTTTTTTTTTTTTTTTTTTTTTTTTTTTTTTTTTT
>NW_017556462.1:1560730-1575245 GCF_001854935.1 Bemisia tabaci
GGGGGGGGGGGCGGAGCACAAATAAAGATGTACATTGCATTCAAACTTCACTCACACAGCTTTATCAACGCGTGGTCGAAAGTCTTAATTTGAACTGGGTCGGTTTCATCGCCGGGTAAAAATTCATCGTTATCTCTAAATTTTGATTCCCTCCCTCTTTTTCAGAAGCATGAATTCACACTCCAACTTTATGTTGGTTGCATTATTATCTGCTCAACAATCATACTTTTTTTAAGAATAAAATTAAGAAGACGCAAAATTGTGTATGTGCACTGTGCAGCCAACGTGACTCGCACGGCTAATTATTTTTCATCACACAAACCTTTTTAATTTTCTTCATTCCGTATCGTGTAAAAAAAGTTAGACTGTTGCAGATAAATTTGTAAAAATGCTTGTGGCGATTATTCTGTTTGCGACTGCTAAAGCGTAAAACCACGTATCCTCGATTGAGACGTTGAAAATTTCCTGTCATACTTCATTATTTCTTTGGGAAACTATTGAACATAATTTCTCGAAAACTTACTTGATTTTTCTCCTCCCATGCCAGAATATTCTGTATGAATTTCAAGCTTTGAAGTTGGCAAGCCCCCCTTCCAGAAACGTAAAATATGAGGGGAAATGTTGAAACATTGCGATTAAGAGACGTGGTTTTGCACTTTGTCCATCAAAATGCATCATCAATGAGACTGAGTTAGTATAAGAAAATCAGCAATTTACAATACAACGTGTTAAGACGCGATATTGAATGATGTACCAAGCTGATGAGACTGGGGTTCTACCGAGCTAAGGAAGAACGCCGTAGGAAAATTTGAGAGTTGCCAAATTTCCTTCGATTAAATGTTTATTTTTACGGTAGGTTATGAATATTTTTCCTCAAAATTTCCAGAAACTTCAGGTAAAATTGCAAACAAAATTATCTGGAAAATTAGAAGGAAAATATTCATAAGTTTACCAGGAAATTCGTGTTTTATCAAAGGAAATTTAGTAACGCCTGAAGGTTTATGCGACGTTCGTCCTTAGCACGGCAGTGTCATACCCATTATAAAATATGGGCAATGTGTAACCATTGATCCTCAGAGGTTCCGGAGCAGTGGGTACAATCAAACCTGTAATAAATGCCTTAAGAAGACAAATACATGGCCAAAATTGTTTTCATACGTTGTAAATTCAAGGCATCTGATACTCAGGGTAATTACACTGAAAAAGAGCTCTAGAATAGGGGACCATCTTACGTAAATATGCAATTTATTCTACATGTTTTTTTTAATATATAAATTCTTATCAAATTATTTTACTGATAATATGGTTATAAAGTATAAAACGCAGCCATGATACAGTGAATTTCATGGTGAACTTGACTGTATGTCTTATATAGAGAACTTGCACAAAATTCACATGAGCACAAAAAACGGTTTCCACATTCATTTAAAATCTTGCGGATTATTTTACGGTCAGCTTTTAAGGTTCTGGTGTGATTTCCGACGTAAGAATTTAACATTTACGTCCTTTTGAGATCGAATGACGAGGGAAAAACTTATATTTAAATCTTCGAGCCCATGCTCGGACTCTAGTCGAAATTCGCGTAAAATATAGGATAGCACCACTTTTTCTTCCATCAACGCAAATTTCTGACCTAAAAACAGAGATGAAGCATGAACCATCAGAATATGTTGAATCTCTGGATAAAATAAAAGTTCAATGAAAACAAAATACTGACGAAAGTATCACTAGCCTGGATGACAAAAAGTTAAGTATGACCCCTTAGCATTTTCTAACGCTGCTGCATGAGTTTGAGAGTTACATTATTATAAAGCCGATGCATGAAAAAGAATAACCTAAATTTACTTTCGATTTTTTGTGTCTGATAGAACAGAGAGAATTGTATTTCTGGATGGTTAACGGGGCTGTTTTTACCTTTTCTTCGCTGCTTAAGCAAAAAATGACGTTACTTTTTCCCATCATCTACTAACTAAATGGTCAATTGAATTTTCCCAAAATCGCTATTTCAGAGATTGGTGAAAAACTCCTCAAAATATTCAATTATTGATAGATGGAAAATACACTTTCGGTTCACATTTTTTAGTTTTGAAAATCCATATTGCGTTATTTACGCACTGTTCAAAGTCCAAATCCTAAATATTCAAAATACTATATTAATTTTAATAATTTTAGCCCAAACAAACACTGCTTATTTGAAAAAAAAACCAAAACAGAATATATCTCTAATGCCTATTAGATGCCTCTCAAGTTGCCCGCTCGAAGAATTGAAGGCATTTTTTGTTGATGGGACGAACTTGACCTACCTCTCGTTCCTACTTCTTTGCTAATCACATTTTGAAGTCTGTTTGTAATGCTGCGCCTACACATCAAAATGGCGACATCGCATTACAAAATTGTAATAGTTCACGTTAAAGTGTTTGATGAATTTATTTCACAGTTTTCCTGTTAATTTTCCTCTAAAATGAACGATTGGGAAAAAATCGATTTGTATGTTAGAAAATCTGCCACCTTGCGACGTCATCGAGTTGCATCACTGTGATTACAGTGGATTAGATCATTCTGTAATGAAAATCGCTAGAAACGCTACCAACGAAAAGTGTAAGAATAAAAGTACCTATGCAGTTCCTGGGTCCTGCAGCGAACGGAACGTAGGCGTAAGGATGGCGACCCGCACTTTTTTCCGGACTAAAATGATCCGGATCGAACTTTTCCGGATCTGGAAACACCTTCGGGTCTCGGTGGAGGTTGTACACGTTAAATGATAAAACAGTGCCTTTTGGAACGGTGTAATCACCTTGTTGGAGAAACAGGAGCAAGTTAACCACAAGAATAAGAAATAACTCAGCGATGGGCTTATTGCAAACTTTTGCTAGAGCAGAAATAAGAGTTGCTCCTAACATAAAATGGCTCAAAAATCACCGCGAGTGCATCAAAAATGTCTGAAGTACACTCCTAGCTCCACAATTTGCGTAAGAAATTCACGTTTTTTTGAGCTTCCCGCTTCAAAAACAATACTACGGCACAGATGAACATTTCGTTAGTCGTTCCTTCATATCTCTGTGCAACAGGATACTGCACAATTTTCAACATGGCCGACGCCAATCCGCCAAAACTCATGTGCCGGGACGAAACTCTATAGCCATTTATTAACAACCTGATGAGTTCACATTTACGTTTTCCTCGCGTTGGTAAAGATCCGTCTTGATGGCGTCGGTTATGTTGGGTATTGCAAAACATCCTAGCACGCAAGGGTTGAATGAAACGACTCCTCTAACGAAATGTGCACCTGTGCCGTAGTATCGTTTTTGAAGCGGGGAGCTCAAAAAAAACCGTGAATTTCTTACGCAGATTGTGAATTTAAGAGTGCATTTCAGACTTTGTTGATGCGCTCACCGTGATTTTTGAGCCATTTTCTATATAAGGAACAGCCTATATTTTTTCTCTAGCAAAAGTTTGCAACATGCCCATTAAATTGTCTTTATTTTCATCTCCTAAAGTTATGTCAAAGGAAAAGAGGTATGATCTTGAACAATTCAATTCATTGATTGATTGGTACTCGATATACTTGTCCACGTGTTGGTGTCATATGATTCATCCACGATATATCAATCCTTTTTTTATCTTTTGATTATTTAATTTTTCTTTTATTTTTCCTCTTATAATTGATTTTTTTCTCTTAGCTCATCTTCTCACAAATTTCGGATCAAGAAATTATTTGTCTTTCAATAATTTAAATTTTGACGGTTAGAGACCAATGGTGAACCTAATTTTTTTTTTTTTCTTTTTTTTTTCTTTTTGGAGATATGTACGCAAGTGGCACTTATACTTCCAAATAGAATGAATGACAAGATTTGAAAAGAGTAAGTTTATCCCTATGTAGTCACTTATATGACGAATTGAGATGTAGAAGATGCAGATGGTTCCACCGTAAGGGAAAGACCACTCAGCCACACTCCCAACTTTTGGTTAAATGGAGGTATGGAAAAACAATAGCACCAATTTTTCTTTTCGGTGGTGGAACAAAACTTACCAAATTTTACATCTTCGGTAGCCTCTCTTCCTATAAAAGGAACACTGGGGAACAAACGCAGACTTTCTTTGATTACTTGCTCGAGATACTTCATTTTTTGTAAATCTGCCACCGTAGGAGTCCTGTTTGATCCTTGAAAAATATCCGAAAGTTCTCGGTGGCATTTTTCCTACCAAAAGAGAGAAACGTTAAAAAATTGATTGAAATACGCAAAATAATTGAGGTTTCCCTTTTTTTTTTATTAAAAGCAACTTAATTTTACGTGGTTCGAGTTTCTGAATCGTTGCATTTAAGATATATATCATCGCTTTAATCAATCGTAAAAACCGGAAAAAAATCAGAAGCGTTTAACTGATTTCAAACGAAATCAAAGAAAATTTCGACTCGGCGTTTTCGATCATTCTATTTTTTTTATTATTTTCATCAACGAAAAAACTAAACATCGTTCGAATTTCTGAGTCCCTGTAATCAGAAGCGGCCGGGGTAATTATATTTTCACCGGAAAACTTACAGGATTGCAAAATCTCTACAATCCTGTGATCCTAGAATTGCGAGCTTGCGGTGTACACTGTTCGGAAATCGTGTACACCGGGGTAGGTTCGACACCAAGAAAAGAAGACTTTTCAACGACTTGAGCGCTCACCGTGGGATACGCGCAATGCAAGAAGTATCCTGCAGACATGTACGGCGCTATGCGTTGCGCGCACCGTGCTGTGCGCGCAATGCATGAAGTATCCGGCGTTCTTGTAAGGCGCTATCACGCAATTTGCGCCGCGCCGGTCGCACTGTGTTTGGTGCGATTATTCAGACTTGCGGCGTTACCAGTTTTCATCTTAGAATTTTGAAGTTTTTGTAAAGTTTGTTGGAATTATTGCCATTTCAAATGATAAAACGTTACATAAAACTCAACGTTTTTCTTCTCTTCATTTACATATTTGCAAAAATGATTTTAAATAGAAGCATGAAAGTGAAGCGACTTTTATGTGTAGGCTCCCGCGTTGCTCAGCAATGTAATGGCGTGATCACTTAGACTACATCTTATTCAGAACCACAATTTCTGGCTAATCTGTAAAAACTCTTGTGTGCATAAGGAAACTAACGGTACATACGTTGTTCCTAAACGAAATCAGAAATTGTGATTCCTAATTACAAAACGATTTTAATTTGATTAATGAACCCTTTCGCAGCGTAGGGTATGGATTCGATCGAAATAAGTCGATCGGAAAATAAAAAGAAGAAATCCTATTTAAGCGAACCAAAATTCAACAGAAAACTTGATTGGAGATGAGAGAAACGAGAAATAAGAAACGGAAGAAGAAAATAATAAATACCTGAATTTCTGGATGATTTCCTAAAAGAAATAAAGTGTAACCCATTGAGACTGCTGTTGTATCATGGCCCTAAAAGAGTATTTAACAATAAATATGAGTCTTTATGAAAAAAAAAAGCTTAACAGATTGGCGTAAAAAAACAAAGGTTTAAATCATACAAAGTGTGTTTTTCAAGATAAAAATAAAATAAAATAAAAAATAAAAAAACGGGAACAAGGCGCTGAAATGAAGAATTCTGACGTTTTGACCGACAATTTTCCATCGTTCCTCAATCTGACTAAAATACGAACATTTTGCAGTTTTACGTATTCCAGCCGCTGCATGATTGTTTAGGATCAAAAATTCCTACGAGCCAAAAAAGGAGCTTCAGTGTTCAGAGGTTTTAAGACGACAGTACAATTGAAGAATATGGTTGAAGTATGAGTAATTTGTGTATTTTAAACTACGCATAATTATAGTATAATATAATTAGACTACATATAATTATTAAATCCTAATTTTCTGCTGAGTTTTTTAACAAGCACTATACGTATCTTTGAACCTTAATCTCTTTGAAATATTGCAATTTTGATCTCTTAACGTAAATCTTTAGTGTCTTAGTATGTTGGCTTTTTCGACATGATTTATATTATAGTGGTATCACACAACTTACCTCAAACATGAAAGTAT
Organism: Bemisia tabaci; assembly: GCF_001854935.1. NCBI lineage: Eukaryota > Metazoa > Arthropoda > Insecta > Hemiptera > Aleyrodidae > Bemisia > Bemisia tabaci. Next base: position 1,566,761 of record NW_017556462.1, read on the forward strand.
TCACTTCATCCCTTAAATCCTCGTCCGTTAAACTAACAGACTGTTTCTCACATGCCTCCAACAAGAGGTCAAGAAAAGCCATTTTCTGAGATCCTAAAAATATGAAAATTAATTAAGAGGTAAACATGCTTTAACTCTCAATTCTTTGAACGCCAGGCGTTGATTTTATTAAAATCTACCAAAAACCAAAATCAAATTAGGTCAAGTTGATAATTAAGCACAGGGTGATGTGTGCGCAGATAATCAATATTTGATTCGGCTGAATACTGCAGTGGCGCAAGGAATTCTTACAGGGCTTAGGTATACTTTTTCCACGTAAAATTCCATGAAAAAACCAAACATCTCATGAAAAAGTTCAAAATCGGAGGTTTGAGCGGAAAGAGGCTGATCAGAACCTGACCAATCGATTGCTGAGAGAGGAGTTGACGTTGAAGTAGTCAGCCAATTAGCAAACGCCCCCTTCCCATTTCGGTTAATTCATCGGAGTCCGCCAATAATATCGTTTCAAACAGGTCCTATTTTTTGGATGTAAGTCAAAGTTTTGTGAAAATCGTAAAATTATATTATCATCATAAGTATGCAAAGGTTAGTGAGTTTTTGAACTTCAATCTCTTTCAAATTCGTGGTTCATATTCTAAAATCCAAAGAAAAAGAATGAGACGTTCTAAGTTTGTAGCACGTACAATATAAATTTTAACTTGTCTTAGTGCCGCTTCTGCGATAATAAATTCGATCAAACTACACCACAAGATGGATGAGAAAAATGATCTCCACGCACCTTCGAGCTCTTCAATCCTCTGCTTCCACTTTCCTTCTTTTTTGCCTCTTATATTCCTCCTTTGTTTAATGGCCTATAAAAAAAATAAATAAATAAATGTCATTGCATGTCTAAAAGACGACCCCATATATGTACATAGAAGACAAAGGCGAAGCGAATAAAAGTGGAGAAACATAAATTACATACTTTTCGAGCCGTTTGAATCCTATTGCTCAGGCATTTGAATTACTGGCTCAGCTCAGCTTAATTTAATTGAACTTTATGCTGGCTTCCAATGATTGTTGTGATAAAACATAAGACCTTTTGAAGGCGAAAAAGAGAAGAAAAAAAGAATCAGGAGAAGTAGTAGAAGTAGAAGAAGAAGAAGAAGAGGAAAAGGAAAATAAATTAAAGGAAGAAGATCGTTTTCTTCGTCTTTCCTTTCCTTTCAATTTTGTCTTTTTCATTGTCTTTCTCTGCCACTCCCTTTTCCTATCTTTCTCCTCTTCCCCATCTCTTTCTTCATCCTCCTTCTTTTCAGTGTTTTCCTTTTTGTATTCCGATCTCGATTGGATTGGACCTAAAAGAACCCGGTCGGTACTTCTAGCATTGAGTTCGAGTAATTCGATAGGGAGAGTATGGACATGCATGACGTCTCAAGGAGGCTTTACAGGACCTAAAAATTACGGTGCTTTAATTCGGTTTTTAATTGTGGGAATGGGGTTTTTGCCAACACTGTTGACGGTTATCAACTGTCACACGCGCTGCCAACTTCACAATATGCAAGGTCAGTTTTCTCAAAAATAGCACACTACTGGCCGTAAAACCATGTAAGCAAGTCATAATTATGCATTACAGTAAAGGTCCCGCTGCAACATGCAAATAAAACCACATCTTAGGTCATTTTGTATTTACAAGTGCTCACAACGTCTGCAATTTTTGGGCCTTAAGAGTTCCATTAAGCTGAAATGAAGTGGCCAATCATGAGCAGCCCCTTCTAGCGATGCTCCTCCCATAAAATTACTCTGTACATCGACTTAATGTCATGAATTATGGCTATTTTGACCAAGATAAGTCCATGTTTTATGACTCGACTAGTGCTTCTGGTACAAATTCTTTAAACATCTTACATATCATGCAAGGCAAGGCTAAGCCGGTTTTCTTTGCTTTCATTATTTACTTCTTGCTAATTGCAGCAATATTTAATTGTATTTGGTTATTTTGAGACTTGGGGTCTTTTTACGAGTTCTACAGTATGGAGTCTGAAACTTACCTTATCAGTAAGCTCGAAAATTGTATTCAAATCCGCCCAATGTTTTCGACCGGTGGGCGACAGGAAGAAAAGTAAATCATTGAATAACCAGGGTCTCGTCAGTCTCGTCATGACAATGTCAGTGCAACTAAAACAAATTAATAGAAAGATTTCGATGCACGTGTTTAGCGTGTTTGATTTAAAATATCGGTGGTGAAAGTGCAGAAGTGCATATCTCAACTTTTGACAGTCTTGAGTTACACTGAAAAAATACTATGCTGTTTTAGCACCTAGTATGTTAAAAATGTGTCTGGTGATCTCAAAATGCTGCCTTAACTGCCTATAGAGTTAAATTTGCATTCACAGGATGTAAAGTTAACTGCGAGGGCAGTAAGGACAACAACTCCGGATCACCAGACACATTTTTAACATCCTAGGTGCTAAAACAGCATATTATTTTTTTCGGTGTAGCTGCATGAACGTGTTGTTGAAGTTGTCGTCTATCCGCCAGCAAGAAATTATAATGGACAAAAATCGGGAAGTCACCTAACACCATAGAGCTTTATTCGCGTATCTCGAGCTTAAGTGCAGAAATGCGTATCTCGTTCTGGCCCCTTCATTCAATCCGGCACGCCTTACGCACAACGTGCTCTCCTCAGTGTTCCCCGCCTACAGCATACGTAAGCTGATCAGCTGTTCTATGTTTTTATATATATTTTCGGAAATTCCCTGGTTTTGAAAAGTTGCTAAATGCTCATCTCTCGAAGGCTCTCCAGTGTCATCTCTTCACAGGTACCTAATACTAGCCGCGCGCAGCGTTCATGCCCATTATTCACTCACTGGGCCAATGATATCATGAACTGACGATTCATTACAACAGTTACTTGTATTAGAGTCAATCGAGTCACACAATGCTTCATCTACCTTGGAGGTTCAACCCAAGGGTCAAAAGTGTGATTTTCTCGTTTCAAACGGAACTGAGCGCCATAGAAAAGCATTACGATGAGTATAGGACGAAACACCCGCCAATCCAAGCCCCCCTCTCCCATCCTACCCCTATGTGGCGCTTAGTTCCGTTTGATAGAAATACGTTCAATTCACTACATGATTGCAATGTTTTTCATCACAATACATTCATTGTTTATTTGGTGTTTTAACTGAAATAAGAAAAACAAACATATTGCTTACTCGTCAATGGCACGAATGTAGCTGTGATTTGGATGATTTAATGCATCAATTGTGATTCCCATAGCAGTCTCTGTGAAAATAAAAATAAAATTATTGATTTATTCATTTAAAGATGACGCACTTGAAAATGCATGGTATTTGGTGTTAAAGGCCTGTGTCACAATATCAAAACTAGCCATCAAAATATCAAGGTCAGGTGTTGTGATTGGCTTATTCGATGACTTGGACCAATCACAGCACTTGACCTTGACATTTTGATGGAGTATTTTGATAGTGTGACACAGACAAAAGAGACCACCAAAGTCAGAGGAATCACCCATAAGATAGAAATGCTTGATTTATACTTTACTTATATCCCGGAACAAATTGATTACACGAAACAAATGTGGTTTGATGAGTTTTCAATTGATTTTTAGATATAAAATTTAATCGAATAACCGCAAAAATTGGAAAATTAGTCGTTTTGTTTTATTTTGTTTTTTTTGGTTGCTTTTTCCTTCTTCTTTTTCCTTTTGGCCCTACAATTTCTCCTCTTGCGGACGATTAAAAATATGAATTAAATACCGCAGATGTTGTCCAAGGCAACGAGTTTCATCTGTGTCATCACCTCGACGAGTGCTCCGTCCGGAGTCTGACGCAATTGATCGATGAGTGTAAGCGTATTTTTAACGAATACCTCGCAGAAATTGCTCAAAATGGAGAAATGGAAAGCGGGAGTTATCAGTTTCCTGCGTTGATGCCACCGCTGACCTGAAAAATAGGTGAACTTGCATTTTAATAGAAAAAAAATTCGGGGAAAAAACACCAGGATCAACATTTTATTACATATTACGTGTTTGTAGACGATTCATCAGGTATGTTCTGTTAATAGAAACTCAACTTTGAATTTTTATGGACTAACGTCCTCCTCCCGTAAAAATAGTCATCTGGAATAAAAAAAAAAATTAAAATTTCTCTCTTTGAAATGCAAACTTCCTCTTTAGAGAACATATTTCTTACAATTTATCGCTTAGGTGCAATACTCATAAGTGACGTTGAAAGAGTGTCATACTTTCCTCATTCAATATTATTTACGCAAGGAATTTGCACGTACCTCTACTTGTCAGTAGCCCAAGACCTAGCCATACATGAAGAATGCGGTAAAGGTCAGTTTTGATCTCCGTACATTTTGATGTAAATAATACCTGGAAAGTAATCAAAATCCTCTTAGAAGTTGGTCATTTGTTCTTCTTTTTTCTTGAAATGTGCGTAATCAGTTGAAAAGAATAATCAGAACTTCGTGATCAAAAGGTTTTAAGATACAGTATGTACAGGAACGTTTGTATTGGGGTAAACAATTTTTAAGATTCTAAAAACCTTTTTTTGTCGGGAACCGTGCAGTTCTTTGAAGATTTCTCATGATACTCATCTTGATCCTGATATATCTTGAGAACGGGTCTATAAACCGGGACCTCCGGAAGAAAATCTTGCCTAACTTTTTTTCAACTGAATAGAGGAAGAAAACCTGGAAATTTTGGCTCGAGTTTGCTCCTCACCGCTTAAAAACTGATCCATACTTTTTATATATTGTTCCTCGACCTCCCTTCCCTTGGTAACTAAAATCTAAAAGTCCGCCATGTGTAGGCTAATTGTAAGCTATTTGCCTTAATGTACGAAACTCGAATACACGAGAAGATTCCACACAGAGTTAGTTTCGCAACCTTTTCTTGCAACTCTGAATACACATACCTCAACATATTTTGCCTCTGCAAGCCAAACAGCCGGAAGCAATCCAGGTACCCATAGACGGTATATACCTCCGAATTTCTTAAATTCCTCGTATTTAACAGTTGGCAGCTCTGAAATTGAGCAATATTGCATTGCATTACTCAGGCATGCACTAAGACAAAAGTTCAGTAAAAGGATCTGGACTTCGGTTCAAATTAAACACCGGGGTTTCCTGATTCAGGTAACTGAAGGTTTGGGTCCCAGAAACAAAACTTTGGTTGCTATGAAATCAACTTCAGTCACCTAAACCGAAAAATTTTGGTGCTGCGGATTTGAACGTATCTTAGAAATTTTAACCCCCTATAGCATGAATGAATTTTAAAACATGGATTTAAAATAAAACTTTTTTTTCTGAAAGATCTTTGAAAAAAATTGAGTCTCAATTTTTTTTGAGAAAGGGAGGCTCCTCCCTTCCTCCCCCTCCCCTATTGAACTAATGTCCGTGCAACTTTTATAAAAAAAACATAAAAACAGAGGTTACATACAAATGAAAACCCCTCAAACAAGAGATGTTGCGTAAAATACATGAATAAATACATTTTCTTTTTAAAAGAAGAAGAAAATATTAGTCTCAGCAGAGATTAGATATTAGAAGAAAATGTTTTTTCTAGCATAAATCAAATTATAGGTGAATATTATCAGTTATTATTATTTGGAAAAATTGATTTTTAGCCTAATTAAGCAACACTGGAGTGGGTCCCGCCATTTTATCCAATAGAATTTAACCTTGGGCTTACACGGGTTCATTCAAAAACATTGTTGCGCTAGCACAGAATTTTTAAGAAAAGAAATTTCGTAAAATTATACACTTGTGTACATATGCAATAGAGAGATAAGACCAAAAATAAAAAATAATAATACTATGAGCCGAAGTCATCGATTAGCTCCGATAATAGAATATATTTATTTGTATTTTATTGTGTTGCACTATTATACTTCAGTAAGGATCCAGAGGAGCACAAAGCACAGAAATATTAAATAGATAAAGCGAATGGTAGTAAATAACACTTACCTTCATTAGGTATCACTACCTCATCTACATGTCCACAAATTTTGCTTTTTAGCGGTGGGCCCGGAATTTTTTCTATGAGCCGCCACTGTCTGAATACCGTGAGAAATATCTGAGCAAGTCTGATCACAAGGTAACAACACAGAGCAAGAAACACAAGAAGACGAATCATTTTGAATATGATCGGACGGGAATCACTTTGATTTCCTACAATAAATCATTCATTTCAAAACATGTACACAAAAAACTATGTTTTCATTTTCAAAACAAAAACCCGTGAAAAACTTTCTCATACTCATCAGGATATTAATTCAGCTATCCAAATTGGTAGTGACTCATATTTATCCATAGGGTAGAGCTATGTGTTGGAATCCTCACTCTACCAAATATGTATCATAAAATTTCACAGAATGATTGCTTTCTAGTGTCGTTTTAAAATACTTTCAATCAATTGACGACTGAGAGTTCCTAAACCGAGTATGTTAAAATACATGGATGCTATTTGCGGAAACTGGGTGGGTTTGATTTTCAGCCTCAAGGAAGCAGATCATATTTACCCGTGAAGAAGGCAAACTATGATGTGTGTTATTAGTACTGAGCGAGCGTTTATTTGATAGTGATACTCAATATGATATTAATTAATTCGTGAAGTTGCCAAGATAATTTGGAACTATACGCAAAATCTCACCATGGACCGGATTCTTATCATAACCTGTAATTTCATGGTAGCACTCACAATCAGTGGCTTATTGAGAACTGGAAGAGCTCCAATTATAGTTGAAATGTTCAAATTCTTTGAATATTAAGAGTACGTAAATTCCGTCGCTCGATATCCTCATGAGCCGCAGAAAGCATGCGTTTATAAGTAAAACAGGGTTCACGTAGAAATCGCGATACGCCCCAACGTCAGAGAGGCGATGATTTGTAACATATTGCATCATCTTCACCCACTCCACATCATTGAACCCTAATACTGAGAATTTTAACTAACTCACATATGTCTCGAAAATTAAAATAAAATTGTTTTCTTTTAATTTGCCACTCCCCTTTCCCTATTGCCATGAATTTATCCGTGTATTTTACTCGGCTTGCTTTGATCTTTCTTGATATTTATTCTATTTTACTTGCTCGAAAATTGTCTCTCTTTTTCTACTAACCCTTAGATGCGCAAGCCGGGTAAAACTGATCCGAGGTTTGCTAAAAACACGTGGCCCGCGGGTTGTATGCATGGGACCGGTACATACAAGCTTTAGATATGGACGCATTTCTGCCAAACAGAAGTATGTGCATTATGGCGTGAGCCCTAATACGCATATATTCTTATAGGTCTTAAGGCTCATGTCTTGATGCACATAGTTCCGTTTGACAGAAATACGTCCATATACGTCTACAAATACACACAAAAAAATGCATACTCTTTTTCTTCCAACTACTCCTAGAGATCCCGAGCCGGGTCAAGTATACCCGACTATCTCGCCTGGGGGAGGTACATATAGCGGATGAAGAGGGGGTGAGAAAGCGTCAGTGTGTTACTAAAGAGGTAAGCATTTCAAGAGGAGTATTTCTTAAATTCAAAACCATAGAAAGAACATAAACAACCCAATCGGAAATTTGACCTTGGTACAAGCTTAGTATGACATTTTTTCACATTTGAATAGAGTTGCCAAGCTTATCTTGCTAATGTTCCCACAATGTTAGCAGGACATTTATTTTACCTCTGGGACAAGCTTGAGCCCAAAGATTGTGCCAAGGTTAGGTTTGTAAGACTGCTCCAAGCCTATCCTGACAATATTGCCACAATATTGGTGGGACATTATTTTACTTCCGAGACAAACTTGGATATTCAATATTGTGACAATGTTATGTTAATAATATTGCTCCAAGCTTGTTCAGCGGTTATTCTGATCATGATGTTGCCATAGTCTTGATGTTAAAATATTGCCATAGCATTGGCAGGATATTTATTTTACCTCTGAGACAAGCTTGGATTTCCAATCTTCCCTCTGAGGCAAGTTAGGCGATAGAACGCCGTATTACCTGCCGTCCTCGCGGAAGAAATTTCTTAGCGTCGCAATGCCTATAATGTAGGCATACGGAACATTGGAGTGCCGAGGAACCTTCCTAAGGCAGCTACTTCCTTGGCTGCTTGCACTGGCTGAAGTATTTAACGTGGATCCCACTTATAACGGGCACTGCCCAGGCGAAACGAGAACCAGCCCCATTGACGGGGCGGCCGCGCGCGGACCGTTGCCAAAAAGCTCCATTTGAGCCCTTGGCCCAAGAATATCGATAAGATGGGTTAGCCGCCTATGGATCATGTGCCTATTACGTCAAAAAGCGAAAGGTCGCAGTTTTTGCCCTTTAATTTGCCCTTAAAGGGACCGCAACGGCAGATCCGCGGCGAGCGCGCCCTGGTGGCGGAAATAGCAAACGCGGTCAAATTGTGCTCGTCCCGCACAATATTGTGTTAATCTTATGACAATATTAGAAACAGAAGCCTAAAATGTTTATT
>NW_017556484.1:0-16227 GCF_001854935.1 Bemisia tabaci
CAGAGCTCCTGAAGGAAGTAGGATTCAAAGTGAGCGTCTGTAAATGTGTCGAGACCGAAGACGAATTTGAAAGCTTGGACGTCCTAAAAAGTGAGTATTTCAAAAGTCAGCTCCATTAAAGTTTTCGATTGATTTGGTTCATCTGAGATGGGGGCCGCCGCCCCCGCCCCAGAAATTTACCTCGCCCCTCCCAAGAAACGCGAGAAATTTTGCTGAGTAAGCGCGTGACACCTTTCATCATTGAAATGATGATTCGATCATTTTGTGGGTGAAAAAAACTCAAAATTGCTCTTGCAACGATTCAATTTTTCAAAATTTTCTAGGGGAGGCTCCCAGACCCCCCTCAGAGCCAGATGAATCCCCGAACCCTTCTTTGAAACTGGTGGTAATCCACAGATCCCCTGGCGGGTTGTTGTTTTTGTGCCCCCAAGACTCACCCTTGATGACATACCCTTCCGCCCCCCTCCCCACAAAAAAATCCTAGTTCTGCCTATGCCTCTTTACAAACTAATTACGGTAGACGCACTAGTCGTATGACAGTACGTTGTAATTTTTTAGCCAACGTGCGTTTAAAAATACACACGACACCACGGACAACACGAACAAAAATCTGAAATTAGTGTGTTCAATCTATCCACGTTTGTGGACTTCACGAACACCTTAAATCTATATGAGGTGTTCGTGGAGTCCACGAACCAAGTTTTCACAAATTACTCAAAGCTAAGCTCAAGCATGACTTATGATAAGGACTTGCAACTTTTGAAGAAGACTTTAGACTTATAAACTTGAACTTTTACAAACTTGGAACTTGTACAAACTTATGCACGGTGTCAAAATTTACAGTTATTTGAAATTAAATTTTTGTTCGTGGAGTCCACGAACGTGGATAGTTTGAACACATACTAATTTAAGATTTTTGTTCGTGGCGTCCATGAACTGTGGACAAGATGAAGCGTTACCGGAAAGCTCACTGTAGAGGGAAAAAGCTCATTTGAGCATAATTTTCCTTCAGAGAGATACGCTGTTTGGTGCAACATTAGTTACAAAAAATTACAACTTACTGTCTTACGACTAGTGCGTCTACCGAAATCAGCTTATAAAACTGCCTTGCCAAGGCTTATATACGGAACTGTCTAGATAATCGCTCACTAAATGGCGCAAGTTTACTCGCCGCCAGCGACGCACTGAGAATGGGTCCAACTAGACCTGAACGCGTCTTCGCAAGCGGATCCAGCAACTTGACAACACCGGATTTCCCCCATTTAAACCTATGTTAAATAATCGATTCTGGTCAGATCACCAAGCCCCTCCAAGAATCGATACATTTCCATGGATTTAAATGGAGAGAAAACTATGTTGCGAATTTGCTGGATCCGCCTATGGCGTCCTGAATGGTCGTAACTAGTGTTGCACCAAATAGCGTATCTCTTTAAGGGAAAATTGTGCTAATATGAGCTTCTTCCCTCTGCTGTGAGATTCCCAGTTTCATGGATTTTTAAATGCACGTTGGCTAAAAAATCACAACGTACTGTATCTTATGCCACTTTAGGCATTAATCTCTCAATTTTAAGTACATGACTTGTTTTCAAGTGGGTTCGTCCTTTAATTTTTGCAGAGTTGATCGAGTCATTGGATAAATACAATTCGAAGATACCCGCCGAACTGAAGGATCAGTATTTGGAGGAGTGCACGCAAATCATGAGGAAGGACAACGCCCTTAAGGAGTTGGATGGTGGTAGAGTTATGGTGCCGCATAGGAGGCTCATTGCTCTCATCGAGAAATGAGCCAAAGTGTTTCAGAAATTGGACTGCATTTTGCGATTTGGAACTATAAATTCTGGCTCTTCTGGAAAAACACTTATGTGCATAGAGAAACTAATGGTACATACGTTGTCTTTCAACCGGGTTAGAATTTATAGTACCAAATTGCAAAATGTAGCCCAATTGAGATTATTACAACAATCTGTGCCTTAGAGAAAAAGTGGACTATTTCTTGACCACTCTCTCGTCTTCTGCCGGAAAGACGCTACTCGAGTTTGGCGATACTAAGCTAAAATGTGATTTAATTCTGTTAAGAGTGCACACATTCTCGATAAAATTCGTGATTTAAAGTTTTACGGAATGTTCTTACATTCACAACCTTGGGAGGGGGAGTATATCGACGGTGTAAGTCGGCAATCATGTAACTCAGTTTGCGACGTCGCAGACTTCCTGTCATATTTTATTTTTTAACGGAATACTACTCAACGGCAATTCTTTCAAACTGCCGTGATTTTTTATCTCTGTGCGAAGAAAATTCTGCGAAAAATTCAAGAAAAGATGTCAGTTCGTTCTACTTTAAAAAAATAACAAAGAGGCGAAGATTTTCAGACACCGCAAACGAGATTTGTGATTGCGGACTTACGCAGTCGATATGATTTCATCATGAAAATGAAAATTTGTCATTTTTTTTTATCATCTGTAATTTCCAAAATGTAGTTATCCCAGAAATATTTTCTCACTATTTAGTCTGCTGTCTAAGAAAATGCTAAGAGAACAATATCCCTGACTCTTTTCCAAAATAACTGTTTCGTCGGGCAAATAATGGCAGAACAAGGACGCATATATGGCATTTTTTCTACAACGGCAGTATTCTGCCGTGCTAAGGAAGAACGCCGTATGAAAATTCGAGAGTTGCCAACTTTCTCCGGATAAAACATGTATTTCTTAGGAAAGTTATGCATATTTTTCCGTGAAATTTACAGATGTTTTAGATCGAATTGCGAACAAAATTATCTGAAAAATTTGACAACAAATATGAACAATTTTTCCAGTAAATTCAATTGTTATTAAAGGAGATCTGGCAACGTCTAAAGGCTCATACGGCGTTTTTCCTTGGCACGGCACTATTCATCTTGTGTTCCACGTGGAAATGATAGGTTAGTCATCGTCAAAACGCAGTTGATATCAATTGACTTCAACAGCAACGCACCTTGACCATGGGAATGGTCAATGGACCACTAGATAAGGTACGAATTTCAGCATTCTGATACATGTTTCTTAACCAAAATTTTACGTAAAACACGATGCTCACAACGAAAATTACCGAAATTAACTCCTTACGAAGATATTTAATGATTCTTAATGCGTGAATTCAAACCACTCGCTCATGAAAACTCAATGCTCTACGTGATTCACATCGCGCGTTAAACGTTATCATGACAGTCTCTGCGATATAAAAATCTGGCAACCTCAATCTTGACGGTTTGGCTCAGTTATAGCAAATTGCTAATAGTTTGAACAACACATGATGGGAAATGAACATTGCTCGATTGAGAAGCTTGCTGAAACCGTTGTAAGTGGGCGATTTGACTCACGTAGAGTTTTGAGTTTCATGTGAGCGGGCAATTCAAATTCCTCGTAACCAATGTGAAATAAAAACGTTAATATCTTCGTTAGGAGTTGGTTTCCGTAATTTTCGTTGTGTGAATCGTTTTCTACGCTAAATTCTGGTTAAGTAACATGTATCAGATCGCTTAAATTCGTACCTTGTCTAATGGTCCATTGATCATTTTGACAAGAGACCTCTTTGATTTTCCTCCGAGAAAGTATATACACACATTATGCTCACAGTCACGGTATAGGGCGGTAGGCAGGGATGACATGATATGTTGTCAAAATTATGACTTGACGTTGCTCCGGATCAGATATCATTTTGTCAACACGGTGCTAGTTTGACCTCAGTTCAGGTGCGGTAATATGTTAAGGTCGTGTTGAAGATCCGATTTCTTTCTCTTCCGTCTTTTTCCGTTTCATTTCATTGACTTGATTTTTATGACCATAAGATCATAGATGAGTCTGACGTATCTTAGGATTTTCGGAAAAAATGAAAATAGCTAGGATTATATATTGTTTCTTTTTCCTTTTTCTTTCCTTAATAGTTTGAAAAATATTGAATCTGTGAAAGATCCAACCAACAATAGGTGAGAGTCGATCTAATAGAAGTTCTATCTGGACTACGCTGTCAGACCTATTGTAATAACTCACCATGCGAACAAATGGCGCGGTTCAATTAGATTCACCGATGTAGAAAAGAGAAATATTTATGTCAGTTGTTAATAATATGAAATCTAAATCGAGGCTGAGATCCTCCGATCTATGGTTTTTCCCCCATTAAAATACTGCAATGTTAATCCCATTTTGATATCAGCCTGTTCATTTACTGTACTGCCTTCAATTTTTATCATTAAAAAGAATAATAATACATCAAACTTGTGTTTTTCTTTGTTGTGTACATAATTATATCTTGATAATTGAGTAATGAGCGAATTAAAGACATAACTTTTTTAAAAATTATAAATGATGGCCATGGAAAAGAATTTTAGACCATCGGACTCGAGCAGATTTGAGAAATAATAATTAACTCTCGATTTTAGCGAGGAACGAAAGAAAACAATTGACTCTATGATAGCATGTGATTTGAGCAGGGTGCTTTTTATCCTAAATCGAAATATGGCTATCCTGTTTACTTAGTTTCCTACACGTTACGTTTGAATGAGATGAAACCTGAAGCAATATACTAGTAGTGAATGATCATAAAAATCATGAGGGCATTTTGTGCGCAGCGAAGATCCAGTCAATTTACCAGCATTTAAGTTATTTGAGAACCAATTTTGAGCGTCACATAGAAAACAAATTCTTCCTCAATCTTTTTAGTAGCATGGTTGATAAAATAGCAGCAATTGACTAATTCAGAAGTTTCAACATTTCTCCTCGCATTCAAAGACAACTTCTTGAGCAGCATTTTCAAAAATAGGAATTTTTGAATGCGTAATTACCGAACGTGCGTCGATGGGTTGTAAGTTTTCCACCATCAGTTTTCTATTTAGGGCTGATGGGTGGCACACCCTGTGCAAGTTGCAAACTAGGAGTGTCAAAATTCTTGTGACCTGTTGATCCGTAAAAGAAAACTTACTCCCTAATATGTAATTAACAACAAGAATTCAAGGTCATACTTTTTTGGAAATCTTCCTCTATATGTTTATTATTCCCTTCAGTTTCGTACTGGTAGGCATTAGAGTTCAAAAAAATTTAATTGTAACTCTATTTATAATTTTTGGAACTTCCTGGCTTTGTTTTCCCCGTGAAATGGTGTGGACTCAGCACCATTTCTCCACCTTGTTACATACAGTTCGGACCTTTTCTTAGTGTTTTTTTTTTTCATTTATTTTTATTATATTTATTATTTTTTTCCTAGTTGACAAAGTGCTCAAAACCACCGTATCGGTCACACGACATTGTTTTTGTACATTTTAGCCTTGTATCCATTTTTCTCATGTGTTTGTTTTGTCAAATAATTTGGGCTTTTTGTGCGTGGTCCTCTTATCTGATCATATGCAGTATATACCTGCTCAAGTTGCGTAATTTTATACTTCCACCGCGGCCTCCCGGTGAAATGCATTTTGAAAGTTATTAACGAAGCTTGGTGCGTTTACGTTTAGTTTCTAGATTTCTCATGATTCATGCTGATACTAACTTTAAAACATTCGATAGAATGAGAAAGTCCCGCGTAACGGAAAGTTCAGGGACAGGTGGCGTCGATTTTAGTGTGGAAATGAATTGAAAGATGAAATAAATTGATCAAAAATAATGAGAGAAGTGTTTGCAATCACGATGAGTTTTCATGTCATAGTATTTCTTCAGCGCAATTTTTCTGCCTTATCATGAGAAGTATAATCGTAAGTTAAGTAAAATATTTTGTTTTGTTCATCATTCTTGGTTGACTTGAGAGGCTTAGCTTCGAGAAATGGACGGATTCATTTCAGGATCAATAGCCTGATTGTTAAAATTATATGTTTGTCCACCGGTTAAGACAATTTAGGAAAATAGAGTCATATCTGAGTCGTGCATCTTGTAGTACTGATAAAGGATGGATTGTAGGATTGGATTTGAAAGGATAGATGGAGCATCGGCATCTTAAGGGGTGCCTTTAGCTTCTCGTTGATCATACCCTTCATTGGCACGACAAGACGCCAACTAAGAGCACCGACCAATCACATAATTCCATTTTCTCCTTAATCTTGTTTCATCCGGTCGACAAACACAAAATTTCAACAATCAGACTTCAGCTGTACGACAGCAGGCGCATCTTTTTTTATTAGAGATTTCGTATTCTTCATAATTAATTAAGAGATCATTTATATAAAGTTTCTGAGCGGTATTTTTTTCGGCGATCTGTCAAAATAAATAAATCATGAAAAAAAGCAGTCTGCGTGAAATACAGTCTGGCTGATTTATATTAAAGCGGATGCTACAGGCTACACGACCAAACTGGGTAATACAAATATTTTAACTCCTGCGTAGCTCAAATTGCATAAGTCTCTAATTGAAGGCGAACCGAGTTTCCCCCCATTTATGCACACTTCTATATACTGAAGTTCTATACGAATGTTCTGAATTGCAACGCGAGTGAATAGAAATCAATTTTTGAGAGATAATTATATTCCCCAGCTCAATCAATCAAGTTTTCTTCGAGCCATTTTAAAGAAGGATTGGACTTCAGAGATTCGTTCAAAAATCAAAGTAAGACCATCTACGAGAAAAGGGGCCGTTATAACCCACAGATACAAAATTTTCAAAGGAACCCTTCTCATTAATGTTGGGTTTAAGACTTATAGTTATTAGCGGGAAACTTAAATATTAATAGAATAAGTTTCAAGGGTAGAAATCACTTTTGTGTCAATACGGGATGTAAAGTTGTACTAGCATTCGAAGATTTTTTTTGTGCCCCGAACCTACGAGAAATTAAACTTTTGAATACTATTTTCCAGTCTCTTCTCTCTACAATCCAGACTTTGAGCCTGAGAATTACCTAAATAAAAACATCGTTTCTCTGCATAGTTTCTGTTCATCATTGCTGGATCTTGTGCCCTTTTTCTATACAGTTTCATCGCAATATTCTAAATACAAGCTGAACACTAAAAATAAGGATTCTGTGGATCTCTGCTTTGGAAAAATAGAAAAAACACTCAACGCATAATGATCCTCCTATCCCTGTATCAACTGATTGCAGCTTTCCAAGTATGGTATGCTGTCGGTGAAAATCTGATAACACCAGAGTATATTAAAAAAATGTGTGATCGTTTCCAGATAGAACCAAATCTTCTTGACACAATTCCAACCAACATAATTGAGGTATGTTTAATGAAGCAGAGGAATATTAACTTAAATTTGTAAAATCATACACGTACTTTGAATAACCAAGCATTTAAAATCGGAAAGTTCGACGATGAATTCCAACATCTGACTCAATTAATAGTCAATTAATGCCAACATATTCGAGCTGACATGATGTCCCTGGTTTTTACTCCAATTTGTGATTATCAAATGGCAATATTTGTATCCAGCTTAGGATCTCATTTCATTCATTCCATTTTGTGCGTCGCTCCTTACATATGAAATTTCTAAAGGGAATCGAGTGAAGTTTATCCAAGTAGAACATTTCTTTAAAGTAAATTTATATTTAAAAAAATTAAAAAATTAAAGCAAGGAACATTTTGGATGAGGCATTCCTAAGCGTTTTTTTGTCTCAAATTAACAAAATGTTTCCACTGCAAACTTAGATTACTCTGTGTTTGCGGTCGAGGTTTTATGAAGATAAAAAGAGTGGAGACGCCAAAAAATTCTGTTAATATAATAAGATAATTTTTAAGGCCCAAAAATAGAAAGCACTGTTCTCAGCATCAGTTATCTCCTTTCCGTGCCATTGTGTGTATCAGAAATGTGGTAATTTCTTCTATCAAGAGAGAAAGAAAGTAGTAGTAGTAGTAAAATAATTTTATTTTAAAGCTGTGCTTTAGCATCTAAAGAAAGAAAGAAAGAAAGAAATGAAGAAAGAAGAGTAACTGAGGAATCATGTTGTGGGAATGATGTATTATGTAGTGAAATAGAATCGGCAATTACTTTACTTTACCTCGTACGGGGCAGGTTTTTCTAGCTAAGTGATTAAGAGGTCTCGAAGTTCAAAATCCTTAAGGATTTTGAGTAGGATTTTTTAGTAAGGATTTTTGAGGGTGATACTTAAGTATCACCCTGCGAAAGAACTTTCTTTTTATTTTCTCTTGAATAATGTTTGTCATATTTCTCATTGCTTCATTAAAGGTTAAGTTCAGCGATAAGGTGATTGTTGAATTCGGGAATGCCATCGATGAAAGAGAGTGTCAAGAAGAACCAAAGGTCTCGTGGCCGATTGAGGCCAATCAGACATATTATACGCTTATAATGACAGGTAACGTTGTCATGGATAAATTGAACTGAATTAAAGAGAAATTTTTATTTCCCCATCAATTTACATCCCCACAATTCAAAGCAAAATCAAAGATTTTAAGTAATCTATAAATATGTTATGTCTTCAAAACACTAATTTAATCGATCTTTAACAAACCAGTGCTCTCGCAGAGATCACAAGTCACATTTTGAGAGAAAAAAATGAGTTACACCAGTAGTTTTAAGCTTGATTAGCCGCACATTTTTTGCTCCTAAAATTTTTTTCAGGGTTCAGAAAAAATATTTTGAAAAAAAAAAACCCGCCGCTAAACTCATCGCTAACATTAAATCTTATGGAGGAATACCTATTTACAATTTCCAACCTTCTTTTTTTCCGCTTCCATGCTAATGTGACCTGAATAATTTTTGTTAAAATAGCTGGAATTCCTTTTTAAAAACCCCGTCCCTTAAGTGTTCCTTTAAGAAATGTATATAGATTGCAAAACTGATAAGAAACGCCTATTTTGGTGCAAACCACCGAAGTCTGGAAAGTATATTATAACACGTTTATAAGTAGCTTCAGTCTCGAGAAAAATATCTCCGTGTCTAGATATTGAAAAGGAATCTGTAAAAATTTCATTCAGATCCAGACAATCCCACTCGTGCTGATGCCACAAAGCGAGAGTTTCTGCACTGGCTCATTGGGAACATTCCAGGAACAATCAAGGAACATGGTGACGAATTGGTTCCCTGGTATCCACCTCATCCGATCAAAGCCTGCGGTAAACTAGTGTCTCTCATTTTTTCTTCTTTTTTTTCCTCTCAAGATCATTCTATGGAGACTTGATATTTCAGTTAATATAGAGAAAACTTGATACAAAAACATACGCAACATGAAATGCTGATAGGCTGATATTAGTCCATTCCTTCCATATCGTCTCCTCCGGCCAGTGATCCGGCACTCAGTTTATTCCGTTCCTCGTTAAAGTGCGCGCTGAGGGACCTTAGTTACTGCCGTGCTAAGGAAGAACGTCGTATGAGCATTCGAGAGTTGCCAAATTTTCTGCAGTAAAATGTTCATTTTTCGAGAGACTAATGAATATTTCCCCTCGAAATTTTCAGATATTATAGATAAAATTGTGAATTAAATTCTGTGAAAAAAATTGGGAGAAAAATATGCACTAGTTTTCCAGGAATTTCGTATTTCATCGAAGGAGATTTGGCAACGCCTGAAGGCTCATACGGTGTTTTTCCTTAGCACGGCGGTATAGGTGACACAATTATTTTGAATCTCGAGTGGCTCACATTGCATATCTTTAATGTTGAAGGCGAACTAAGTTTTTCCATTGTTCTTACTGCAAAGTAACATCCAATGATCACAAGCTCAATATGTGAGCCCTTACCTAGTTTGCACCGTACCTGGTTCATTATTTTGAGAAGAAACGAACTAAAACTGTTCCTTAAAATTTTTACGGAGTATGCAGAGCACACTTTACCCAATGAAAGAGGATGAAAAAGAAGATCGGAGCTAGATGTTTTCAAGAAATAACGTCGAGCAATTTTTCATTTAAAAAATTACGTGTGCAGCATGTCGCGTGCAAACCGCGGTAAGCTTCGCGCCGTTCCACCGTCGATGTGCTATAACATTTTTTTTGCGACAAATAGCATATTTCTTTGAGGACATATTGTGCTTGAATAAGTTTTTTCCCTGCATTGCCCAGATTTTCAATTTTATGCCGGAAACGCACGATCAACGTTTCTGTGCAACTAACGTGCGAAGAATCGCAATATTATGTTTGTATTCAATTTCCATAATTGCAACTTATCCATAAAAAGGATCTGCTGGTAAGTGCAAAAAAATGCGATTATTCGGTCGCGACGTTATCCGTTCCCCGAATTGTTCGGACTTCAGATATATCTGGCAAGAACGCACGGTTTGGGTAAGGTACCGGTACCAGTTTCGATTGAAATTTTCGGTAAATTTGGATTCTGACTGAACTAAGGCTGGGAAAGGTGTTGTTGATTATTTGAATTTTTTCGTAATTCGGATCGGTACGGTTCTAATCAATATTTGCAACTCTTGCGTGTGCTGGAATGTTAATGGAATGATAAGAGCTTTCATTCATGTTAAACTTTAGTGCAATATTAAGGATAGCTTAAAATTGACCACCCTGAAGAGTGAGTGAGGGGCGGGAGGTAGAGTTCCGTGTTGTGGCGTGGGTTGAATACTTGTAGCTTTTGGTGCATGAAAAATGAAGGAGTCGAGGATGGATCTGATATTGGGCATGTATGCATAATGAAAAATTGTGCAGAGGCAGCGTGTCTATTTTATTCATTTTTTTTTTATTTTTTAAACTTGTGTCATGGAACAGATTAATGATTTTGTTGTTGCGTGAAAGAAAAGTTCTGGAAACTCGAAAAGGAAATTAAAATTTGGGATTCTAAAAAATGGATAAATAATCGTACTGAAAACTTGAAAAAAATTACGACTTGCGATACAGGTGTAAAAGTATGCGCTTTTTGTAAGGGGTGGGGGAGAGAACACGCAATGCTGTCCTGATTTTTAAATTGAGGCAGGAGCCCTTGTGAGCTCTCTCAGATTTCATGCCCAATTGCATTATACCACGTGATGCCACATTTCATACGCACTGAAACGATTGTACACGTTTAACTCTCGGGTGTATTACGTTTTATAAAAATGAGATGCCCATTGATAAATCAGCGTTCCTTTTCAATTTTTCCTCAATCTCATCGAGTTGTTACTGTATGAGTCAACAGCGCAACAGTTATTGCTGCAACATCGTTCATATCATACAATAATGTTTTGAGTTTAGGTATGTGAAATACACTTTGTTTATTTGTGTCGTTGAAAAAAAGAAATCTCAAATGTAATACATTCTCGGCCGGAAGAAAATTACTCCCATGAAACATATGAGATCCTCAATCTGATTCACAGGTTCACTCAATTGTCAATGACGAGGCAAAAACATGCATGTAATATAACTTGACGTGAAAAATCGAAAATAGAAGCACATCATAGTTTTTTTTTTTTTTTTTTTTTTTTTTTTTCAGTTTTGTAATCATGGACAAAGAATATTTCTTGTTAGCCATAAGTTTTGGAGAGGAGGCATTTTTATCTCAATTTTTTGGCATCTTTAATATGCTATAGTTTTTTAAGGATTTTAGAAATGAAAGTGTACGAGGTACCTTGTTTTAGCCTTTGCTTTTTGCCTGTAAATGCCATGAAAACCTTCGTTGATGTTTCACAGGGGTAGGAATCATGTGTGCATTCAAAAAGAGAAAAATTCTGTTGGAATACCAAGCATTACGATCAGCACTTCCTGTTTTGGATTTTCATTTTAGAATGTTTACATTTTTATATTCAACACGTATAGAATATGATTTTCCGGCGGCTCATTAAAAGTTTACATGGAATACCTACTGTCAGTTAAAAAATATCCTGGCTAAAAATTTCTTCACTATACATACTTATGAGGGTGAAGTTGCTATTTTTGAAGAAGCGGGTTACTTGTTCCTGCGAAAAATAGTTTTTCATAACCCACCATACATGCTCTGGTTTCTAGCAATCGTGATTTTTAAATTTTGAAGATTTGACTGGAAAGAATTACCCTAATACTACGTTTCAAAAAAACTGACAGGAGCCGAGATGAAATTTTGGGCCACGGCCGCCATCTTGGGTTTACGAATTTTGGAAATTTGACTAGAAATTTGAATTTCCCGTCGAAAAATACCCCGCGATACCGAGTTTCAGCGAACTCGAACGAAGAGAAACCGAGATAGCATATTAGGCCACGTCCGCCATCTTGGATTTGAGAATTTTTAAAAATTGACTAAAAATTCGAGTTTCCGGTCGAAAAATACCCTGGGACACCGAGATTCAGAAAAATCCATCGAACAGGAGCCGACATAGCATTTCAGACCACGTCCGCCATCTTGGATTTGAGAATTTTTAAACATAGTAAAAATTCGAGTTTTCGGTCGAAAAATACCCTCAGACACCGAGTTTCAGAAAAATCCATCGAACAGGAGCCGACATATTATTTCAGACCACGTCCGCCATCTTGGATTTGAGAATTTTCAAAAATCGACTAAAAATTCGAGTTTCCCGTCGAAAAGTACCTCTGATCCCGCGGTTCACAAAGCTCCAATGAACAGAAATGGAGGCCAGAAACGGGGCTCATTTTAGGCCACATCCAACATTTTGGAGTTGAGAATTTTAAAAAATTGATTAAAAATTCGAGTTTTCCGTTGAAAAATACCGTGTGATACCGCGTTCCACAAGACTCGAACAAACAGAAACCGAGATAGCATTTTAGCCCACGTCCGCCATCTTGAATTTGAGAATTTTAAAAAATGGACTAAAAATTCGAGTTTCCCGTCGAAAAATACCTCCTGACACTGAATTTCAGAAAAATCCATCGAACAGGAGCCGAGATAGCATTTTAAGCCATTTCGGATTTTCGAATTTTGAATTTTGACAAATTTTGATTTAAAACGCGTGATCCCTAAAATCGAAGCTCAGATTCGGATTTCTCGTAAAAAATCGATGCGATTTCATGTATCATACCCTGACACCGAATTTCAGGAGAATCCACCGAACAGGAGCCGAGATGGCATTTTAAGCCACTTCAGTCATTTCGGATTTTTGAAGTTGAAAAATTTTACTTAAAACGCGTGACTTAAACGCTTAAACGCAATACCCAAAATCGAAGTTCAGAGACGGATTCCTCGTAAAAAATCGATGCGATTTCATGTATCATACCCTGACACCGAATTTCAGGAAAATCCATCGAACGGGAGCCGAGATGGTAATTTAAGCCACGTCACTCATTTCAGATTTTCGAATTTGGAAAATTTGACTTAAAACGCGTGATACCCAAAATCGAAGTTCAGATTCGGATTCCTCGTTAAAAATTGATACAATTTCATGTATCATACCCGAGCATATCGTGAAGGAAAGAGACGTAACGTAGACATACTGATTCGAGCATATGAATCCAACGTGGCAACATGGGTAGTGCTCAGTGGGTCAGCGGAGGAGGAAGAATAAGAATTTATCGTGAGGAATTCCTCGCGACGAAACCGAACGCTTGGCCGGCGCTAACTGGCGCCTCCCCGTTCGGTTTCACTCGGGCGATCGGCGCGGCGGCGTAGTTCAAAAGGGAAGTATGGCAGAATCTATACGCGTCGTTAAACCTTTTTCCTTCACGCTATTTTAACATATGATACATGATATCTCATCAATTTTTCACGAGGAATCCGAATCTGAGCTTAGATTTTGGATATTACGCGTTTTAATCTATTTAAAATCGTAGGAGAATTTACAGAATTGTCCTTGAAAATTGATCACACATTAGTGTTTTTTTTACGTCATTAAACCTCTTTCCTTCTCGCTATTCTAACATATGATGCATAAAATCTCACCAAGTTTTCACGTGGAATCCGAATCTGAGCTTAGATTTTCGATATTACGCGTTTTAATCTATTTAAAATCGTAGGAGAAATTACAGAATTGTCCTTGAAAATTGATCCCACATTAGTGATTTTTTACCCCGTTTTTCTTCTACGTTCACGTAATGAAATTAGATCAACAGTTGACTCATCGACTAGTCTAGCCTAACCCCCCAGAATCGGTCTAAAGGGCGAACGATTTTATCAGATAAAATGTGCGGTCCTAGTTTCCGGGCAATTGCGGTTTGATGGAAGCTGCGATGAGGAAAAACGGAAGATATGCGAAACTCGGGTGGATATTAAGTGAGAAACCAGGTAGGGGAAAGGCTTTCTTCCCGAAAAGTTAGTGCGCTCGGGCCAACTTACATGGTCACTGGAGCATTGTATAGCAGGTTGTGGGAAACTATTTTTTTGCAGCAACAACCAATTGGATTGCATTTTGCAAAAAGGAACTAAGAGCATTTCAATGTTGCCGGGATTGTGCAACTTAGGTACATTCTTCGCAAAAAGTAAACTTTGCGACGGTAATTTTCGTCTCAAATTCATAGTTCATTGGAAGTAGAGGTGAAACTAGTTTAGATGATCGTTTATGTTTGCAAGGTTAGCGACATTGGAATGCTCTTTCACGGGTACAAAATCTGCACCATCAGAACTAAATTGGACGTATGAGTTACAGCCCTCTGCACTGTGACAAGATGTCTTTAATCGGCAAGCAGATTTATATGGGTCAATTCATTACGTGTAGACATCTGACTTTTGTGCCCAGTAACATTTTTCTTCCTCTGAACCTACTCATCAAAATATGCCATTGCAGAAATTTCTTTGTCTCACCAGGGTCTCCCTCTCAAATTGCAAATTCAACGATTCTTAACCCGCAACTTTTCCGATTAAATTCGAAGGCAGTTAGCTTTTTTCAACACGAAAAGTATAGAATTTTGAACGATATAACTGATTCGCGAAAGACACGCACAAATAAGGAACAAATTCTACTCGCATCACTATGCCATGATTTATTCATAAAATTCTAGATGGATGAAAAAACGAAACGATATCAATGATAGTGGTATTCACTTGAACAAAAAGCATACTGTTATTCTCTGTAACTTTAATTTATTTATAAAATTCTAGATGGATGAAAAAAACGAAACGATATCAATGATAGTGGTATTCACTTGAACAAAAAGCATACTATTCTCTGTAACTTTAAAATACCCATAAAAGTATACGTCAGTCACCTGAGGATAACTCATTGTCAGTTTCACTCGATAGTTTTGAATTTTTTTTTGAATTCTATACGAAATGAATTATTACAGGTTTTCACAGGTATACATTTATTGTTTTCAAACAGCCGGGAGCGGAAAAACTTAGCTTTGACGAACCTAAATTGAACTATTCGTGAGTAACTTTTTTATGATGGATTTCGATACTTCCTCTAGGACCCAACTTCCGATTTTGGGGGTGATCTGGTGGCTAAAATTTCGCCCAATTTCAATCCGTACCGTGCGTAATGAGGAAATGAAGTACTTGGAGGACAAGGTGCATAAGTGCATTTTCTTGCTGCATCGAAAAATACGTGTTTGGAGTTTCGAAATTACATGGATTCTTATAGCGGAAGGAAAGTTCAAACTGACTTTTTGATGCTTAAAAATTGGAATTGGGGAGCAATTTTTTCACAGAATATGCAAGACTAGTTTTAATTGAAATCATTAATGACACAATTATTCCAAAAACTGCACTTATGCACCTTGTCTTCCAAGCCCCTGAAATCTAGTAATCTACGACTAAGATCAGGAATTGCCTATCTCCGATTTCGACATTTCAAAACAATTGTGTTCAATTCATTTTTTAGATAGCAAAAATCATCAAATACGCGAGAGATCGTTTCGTATCTTCATTTCTTCATAGTCATGCCAAGTTAGCCAGCACAGCTTTGACATAGTTTTGCTTAGAATCAAACCTGCTCTAAGGTTCTAAAAAAATCTACAATTTTACTTTCTGATGAAATTAAGTAAGTGATTGCTGACGGAGGATGTTTTCATTTAAGTGTAAAGACTTTACGGAGCGCATTTTTTTACTTGATTTTTTTTTTCCTACACAGTGAATATGGACGCGCACATTTCAACACTAGGAAGTTTGCAAAAAAGTACAACCTAGGCGATCCGGAGGCTCTTAATTTTTTCCTTGCCGAATCTCATCTCGGATGAGAGAATAATCCTGTTCCTGAAGGCAGAAGAAAATTACCAAGACAATTTAAACATTCAAGAAGCCACATGTAAAACAAGTAGCGACATATGGATTGAAACACTGCATTTTATTATGTGATCTTTGGAAAACGAAAAATAAATGTTGAGGAAAGACAAAAAAAACCTCTCGATTCTACTTTTATTGTTGTTCCCGATAAATGTATACTTAAGGTGATTCGATGGACGCCAAATTTTGTGTCAGAACGGCATGCGATATATCGCATCAATTGGTTCCATTTTTTCAGCTACTATAGTCATTTTTCTCCAA
>NW_017556540.1:0-12014 GCF_001854935.1 Bemisia tabaci
CTAATAATCAATACCCATGACGGCACAGGTTTTCTCACGACAAAATTGGGAAAAAATGTGCCCAAAACATCCCTAAAATCCCAAAAAAGGCCCATTTTTCGGTCAGTGAAGCTTTGGACCGATTCGGGACCCTGCTCAATCGATTCCTGGTCCAAAAATACGTAGATTTCATCATACATGTACCATTTTGCATATGCACAACCCATCGGAATTGAATCATTGATCGTTTTTGAAGGCCATTTTAGCGCCAAAAACACAAAAATCGATTTTATTTTCGAAGAGCTCGACAGAATATTTTCATTTTAGGCTTGAATGACTGTGTATGCATCCTACTTCAAGATCTCGAAGGAATTTTGAGTGGGCAACACTATTTTATTTACCTCCCTCTGAAACGAACTGTGCAGTGTTATGGAAGATTTTCTTTTGGAAGATGACGTCCCTTTTCGTTTCGTAGATCCATCACATTTCAGCCTCATCAAAGTCTCTATAGAAATGATTTAATGACGGATTTCCAGCTTTCCTCCAAGGTGGATTGCAATGGAATAAATTTTGTAGACTTTTAAAGACTGTGTGAGGTAAAAACAGGTATTTTCATTGTATAGTTGAATACTGTGTTTAGACTTTGTCCAGAGGTGGCCACCGCAACCCATGATACGATCATACTCGCAAAAGTTTGAGTTCTTGCCTACAGTCTAGCGCAATTTCTTTGTGTTCAAAAAATCTTGTCTTCCTATTTTAGACAAGTGATGTTATGACACTCTTTACATGATCCAGTCTTCTCACTTTCATTAGCGAAGACTCTCAAAATTTGAA
The DNA here is from genome assembly GCF_001854935.1 of Bemisia tabaci. Classification (NCBI taxonomy): domain Eukaryota; kingdom Metazoa; phylum Arthropoda; class Insecta; order Hemiptera; family Aleyrodidae; genus Bemisia; species Bemisia tabaci. Next base: position 814 of record NW_017556540.1, read on the forward strand.
TAACAATCGTAAAATATGATCAAAATTGATCACACTGGCAGCTCTAAAACATCTGAATTAATTTCATGAGGGCTAATTCCATTATCTGCTGCTAACTGTATCATTCTAATTTTGCAGATGATGTCCGCCATCAAGTCTGGTCACGTGACGTATTCCCGTTTCGCACGTATGGCAGAGATGGAAGAGGAGCAACATGAAGCTGATAAGCTCAAGAAGAAAATCTCCGTTGAGCGCAGTGGAGGTGGCCTCTAAACCAATCAGTATTGAAAGAAGTTACCACTTTTTCCTCCCATGAAGTTACCTGTGCAATTTAATTGTAGTATACCAATAGCGTTACTGCCGTTTTGTCAGCAGTAACGGTACCTTCACTCCTATTTATCTCAATGCAACCAATCACCAAGCATTAGGCAGTTTTTCAAAAGGCGATTTTTAATCGCAATGCGTTATCATTTCTTCGTTTGGAATAACGAACATCATCCTTAGCAAACCCAAATATTTAAAGACAATTTATTACACATCTTGATTGAAACAGTGAAAAAAAAAAAAAACACAAAACAAACATAGACACGAATGGTTCATTTTTTGTTAGTATTTTATGGTGAGGTTCAGCCTCAGTCTTTATCATGATTTCACCTCATTGATGAATCTGTATGTAATCTCAATGTGTACATAGTAATGGAACCGATGCTGCGATTCTGTGATACCAGGCAGTCTCTGAATTTCTTCATCCAGCAATTTACTCCGTTTTTTTGACGCAAGAACGTTTTGGATTTGAAATATGTAGACTTAACAGAAGCAATAAAAAGTGTCAAAAGCCCCTAGGCTAAACCATTGTTTCAGTCAAAATTTTGTCTGATTACTCGCTCATCTTCATTTGTGGTTGAATGTTCTCAGTAAGGTAAATTGTGTCGTTTAAATTGTTGTCTGCATGTTAAAGAGGAACACTAGTCTGCAGGCCCTATTGCATGGTTAAGATGTGTTGTAATGAAGGAGATAGCTTCTTCAAAAACGTGTTTTCGAGATTCTTGAAACCTTGTCTCCGTGCTAGAACCAGGCCGACTTCACGGAAACCCTTTTAGTAAATATTTTGAGGTAGGAATTCTTTGGTCTGTTTCCTAAGATAGCTTTTCAAGGCTGGCCCTCGTTTGGGTCCTCACTTAATCATGAAATAGGAGTACTCAGATTTTCCTCTCCATGTGAATATTTTTTAAGGAAAGGTTAATTAAGGATCTAACCTGTTCTTTGTTATTGTTGTTAACTCAAAATATTTATCTGTATGTGATTTACCCTGTGTGCGATTGACTTGTGATTTTTAACTCGGTGCGTTAATCAATTTATTTGGCATTCAATTTGTGCCATCTGTAAATATTATGTAGGTATATTTGACTCCAGCACTACCTAAAGTAGGAATTGCACATCATGCTCTTGTGTATTCCTTTTCGCAGCTTTAAAACTTGGTACCATCTTGCTTAAGGTTGACTGCTTGATTCAGTTTAAGTGTGCATCTTCTGTCATAACATTTTCATCATCTTAAAATATTTTTAACACTTTAACGCTCAAGTTGACCTTATTCTGGAATCAATGTCTGAGAAAAAAGAGAGGAAGTGACTCATAACTGGACGTATTTCTATCAAACGGAACTATGTGCATTAAAACATGAGCCCTGAGACCCATAAGAATATATGCATTACAGGGCTCACGTCACAATGAACATAGTTCCGTTTGATAGAAATACGTCCAACTACATTTTAATGTGAGGTTTGTAACAGTGTAACTAGTATGATCTTAAGAAAAAGGAACACCTGGATCATTCTAGGAATTCATGTGGACCTCTTTAATTTATTGTTCTAAGTGTGTTTGATCCGTTCAATTAAAGTTGGGTTACCCCTAAAACCAGGTGCCAATGTTCATCTTTATTCATATGAAATTAACTTCATAATCTTCTTGAAATTCAGTGCAAAAGTTCTACAATTTTTAAGGTACCTGACAAAAAAAATAATTACCTTTCATTCATGTCGTTAATACTCCTGAGACTTGAGCTGGGACAAATATTGAATTGGATGATGAAAATTTACCTCTCTTCATTTTCAGAGGTTAACATTTGTCAAAATTTGCCCCAGATTTTCATCGTTAATTTTATCAAAAACCCTCATTTTTTCAAGTATATTTCAATTTGAACCAAAGCCAAAGAAGTTGGGAGTTGATTATTTGCTGAATGTGTGGATCTGCGCTGCCGCTGTCCAGTAGCAATCAAAAATAGACTGAATGCAACTATGACGCTGTACTGCCGTTGTACACAGGTATCAAAAGCCAATACTTTCCCCTGAGAAGATATTGCTGTTTACTGCGTCTAACAGTCAAAGGTAATCAACCTCCAATTTTTCTGTTGATAATTCTACAAATCTTAATGGAAGTACATAATTGTTTTTCCTCTTGATTTTAGTTTAATGTGTTGTTGCTCTGTTGAGTAACTGATCATGAGCAAAAATAAGTGGTATATATTTATAGCTCCTGAGCTGTTACTTTCAAAGTGATGACTATGTAGGAATTCTAATTTAATGTGTGTCCCTATCTTTTAGCTTAATTCCTACAGTGGCTAAAACTTCATTTATGAGAGTGTTTTGCATCTTACTGTGATTATCTTTTATTATTCTCATGAAAGAGGCATTTTCTGAAACGAGAGTAACCTAATCATACTTTTTTGCAAATTACCGCCCATTTCTATCTGTTGGTTTTTGCCCTCTTCCAAACACATAGGAAGCTTCACTAAGTTAATTTTGTTCTGCAGAAATTTTTTCTAATTCCAATAACCACAATGTCGCACCTTTAGGTATATTTTTTATGCAAATCGTGCCTGCACAGTAGGTTTCACAATAGACTTCCTCTTTCAGAATTTGCCTCAATCTATAAATTATCTGTGAATTGCTTGCTGAGCCTGCTTTCGACTTTGCATTGTTATGTAATGCAGAGATTCTGTAGTCAAAATAATTTATTATTTCTTTATATGTGGACCACTGATATTAATCGATTATGCAGTAGATGTACACTTTTTTAGTTTTACCGAGTGTTTACACACTGTTAACTTCTCATTCTATTCATCAGCTTTTATTTTGAAACTTTTTGCTCAGCCTGTGCATTCATATTTCTCAGGTAAAACCCATTCAAAAACCTCTACATCTGTACAACATCATAATTCACTTGATAGCTATGCAACTTTTTTAAATCCTCTCCTGTAATTTTTCACACCTTTCAGAAGTTTCTTCAGCAGTGCTTTTTTCTACCGGTTCCAATTTCTTTTTACATCTATTGTCTAGCATGTAAGGAACTATTTATTAATACCAGTGAAAATTAGTTATTATTTTAAACATTTCTATGTCCTATAGTACCTCTGAAGCCTATTTCAGCCTCAGTTACCAATTTTAATATTATTCTCAATACTGGTGATTTTTAAAGAACAGATAGACTTAATATCCTGCCCTGTTAAGTTGAATTTTCGTTCCACGAAAGCTCAGCTCATCGTTGAATCAAGCATCCACAACTGTTTCGTGAAATGTTTTTGGTAAGCATCAGTCAGCTTTCTAATGGAGCTTTCTATCTGAAAAAAGTGATCGTTAGGTCCATGAGACCTGCATTAAAAACTAAGGAATGCGTCACTATTTAGTAAGATACGATGTTCGTAATAAAAATAATGTTTTTTGTGCATTGTTTTCCAACAATGAAAGTGCTATGATGAAATTTAAGGGAACATTTACTGTTTTTAAAAGTCACCAGTAGCTGTTCAATTTATTTAATGTAACTAACTTATTCAGTTATTGGTTTATTTTTACACCATTGTCTAATCTCTTTTATGAATCTCTGATCTCCCAGAGGTCTGAGGCATTCATATTCTTGAACAAAGTCTTCATAAAGACGATAATTTGTTTTTTTGTTTTTGTTTTTATGGAATCAGATTCCACCCCAGTCTTTACTTCTCCTCCTTACTTTTTGAAGGAATGGCAATATTTGCCACCAAATACCAAAAAGATGTATCTCCTGGCTCAATTACATCTCTAAACATCTGTTGTTGAATTTTACCTATTGGTTTGTAACACTTTCATTCAATCATTTGGATTGTTTTTGTTGTATCCTCTAATTGAAAGCATTGCTAATGATCAATTTTTCTGTCCGTCATCAGAGTAAATCTCTCTAAATTTTGTTATTAAATTATTGTACCAAATATCTTGTTTGTTCCTCATTCTCATTTTTTGTTTATTATCCTTTTTTGGAAGGCATCAACATTAAACCAACAAATCATATTTAGAGTAATAAAATAGCTACCCTGTCATGCTTTCTTTTGGGGAATAACTAAATATCACATTTTTGCCGAGATAATCATAAAATAGTTCTCAAAGATTATGATACAGAAAACTTGACAAAGGTTAGCTAGTAAATGAAGTGGAGTCTGGAGTCTGAGATTCTATGTATTTTCTCTTTCCTCGTGGGTTCTTCATACAAATTGTTCAGACCAATACTCTGTATAAAGCATGCGAAAATACTGTCACAATGTTATTTTTAAAAATAACGTGATTGCCAGAGTGACAATGTTTTCACTCACATTTCTCTAGATGGGTATGTCGTCTAATCTTTGGAGAAATTGACAAAAAAAGAAACTTCTTCACAGGGAATTCAAGTTCATGTTGTCAGCCAAAAATACTAATTTTTTTAAAATAAAAACAGAACTTTATTCAAACTTGTTTAATATTTAATGTACCGATATTTACACAAATTTATTACTACTTTAAGGAAGTTTGGCACAAGCATATAAAAAGGGAAACAGAAAATTTCAGTTGAGGGATTTCTTTCATTGTTCATTTTTTAATTCTTTTTTTCCTCCCAAATCTTGCCTTTTACTTATCTACTATAAAATGGATCGGAGTACAAAATTGTGATAAGAGAAGACCCGAGGATCAAAGGCTCGGTTAATTAAATTAGGGGAAAGTTTCAAAAGTTATAAATAGGTACAGATTATAAATAGGTACTAATTCTATGATAACCATGAGGGTAAATTTTATAAATCACTAATACTTAGGTAAAGTAGGTACCTTAAAAATACTCTATTCAATTGTTCACCATGAAATGTGCCACTGTAGAAAAAAAGGAACAGAGATGGTTTTGAGCAAATCTTAGTGAAGTCTTATGAACTCGAACCAATGATAGATTAAATTTATAGAAGCTTGAAGTGAAGTTTAATGTACAAGGACTAGTCTAGGCACCTAAACCCCATTTCAAATAAATCTACTCTTTCATCTACCTGTGTAGATAATATAGCAGCTTGCTGCTATTTTTGCTGGCATGTGAAGCAGGTAAACTTTGAAACAAAGTTCAGATGAATACAAGGAATGGTACGGAAATGTTCTTAGAAATTACTCAACTTTAAGGAGGCTCAAGTTCAAAGATAACACTAAGTTAGGGGTTCCTGAGAATCTGACAGTGTTTCTTTTAATGGCACCCATTGACACATAATGTAACTTTCACATTAATTTATTCATCCTTGGATTATACTCCAATTTAAATACAAAGATTGAGGTGTAATTAGCTCACCAAATAAGGTTTATCTCATTGGTTTAGTGTGGTCAAAACGTTTGAACAGTGAAAAGGATGTTGCAATATTGCATAACTGCATATTTTAAAGAATTTCTAACCGTCGAAAACGGCATTATATTTTTTTCAAATTCAAATTTTGAAAGGAATTTCAACACCACCTAAAAATCTAAGGAACTATTGGAGAAAAATAAGTAAAGCTCTTATTCTTTAAAAAGCGTCAATTAGAGATCAGTGTCTATCAAAGGGCATGTCCGAGTGTCACATAACATACTTCTCCCATGTGTGGACACCTCTCCTCCATCGCATAACACACTTGCTGTTCAAACCCGAACCCCCCCCCCCCCCTCCCCCATGAATTATGGAATGCTGAGTAGCACCAGCTAGCACCACTTTCCAAATTTCATGGGCTTATAGGGGAGGGTTGGCGAATACCTCCCCTCCATCGCATAACACACTTGCTGTTCAAACCCCAACTCCCCCCCTCCCCCATGAATTATGGAATGCTGAGTAGCACCAGCTAGCACCACTTTCCGAATTTCATGGGCTTATAGGGGAGAGTTGGCGAATACCCCCCCCCCCCACACACACATACACACACCCTAACATACAGAAAGAGGAAAGAAATAATGCTGCTGGTTTTTTTTCGGTTGGTATGAAAACATGGGATTTAGCTTTCCCGCCCTTGTCGCCTATGGAAATGGAACTCGGACAACTTAAAATGAATGGGACCTCCAAGATTTGCTTGAAATAAGGCCCCAGCAGATATATTGCTCGACAATATTTAGTGGGAACCCGTTTTTCCCTCCTTGAACGGAGGTTTGAGTGGACCCTTACACTAGTGAAACTCGCGCATAGAAAGGGAAAAACGCATACGGTTCCTCTGTAGGTGGTATTGCATAATCACCGGAATGAAGGAGAATTGAATCCCATGTACGGTGCCCGCTGAATCGAAGAAAAAGTAGGAATTTAGACTCTTTCATTCCTATCATGTGAGGTTTATTTGTTCCTCTTACATTTACGGTTGAAACAGAGGAGAGATTACTCACGTAGTTGGAAATGTTTGGTGAGCTTTCGAGAAGTTCAAGTAAGCTGTGATCTTGATGCATAGCTGTACTTGACTACGTTTTTATAGTATTATTTTGTCATTAATTGGAAAGCAGCGGTTGAAAGGGAGAGATTTTATTTTAACTTGAAATAAATTACGAGGAAAATTGTACTTAAATTCGGTGTAAAATGCTTGGATGCACAAATACTCAAAGCTCTCTCCGATCTCTCTCAAACGGAAAGCGCTGAGCAGGGTTCCGCCAAATCAAGAGTCAGTTGAATTCAGACAGTGAGAAATTGTGATCTTTCATTGGTGTCCCATTGTGTGATGCGGTTGGCGGGGATTTTCTCGTTTTTCAAATAATTTGAATTTCCGATTTGCTGCTCGCTGCCGGTTGAGTACAGGGGAGAATTGGACTGCATTTTGCAATTTGGAACTATAGATTCTGGCCCGGTATTAAAACAGCGTATGTGCCATTAGTTTCCCTATGCGCATAAGTGTTTTTCCAGAAGAGCCAGAATTTCCAAATTGCAAAACGCAGTCCAATTTCATGAGCCGCCGACCACCCGCGGTGCACTATGGTCCAAAACTCAAGAATGAAGAAATAAGTCGGATAATGACGGAAAGATCACGAAAGTTTCGTAACAGATGTTTTTTGAGTCGCTAATTCCGAATTTGATGTCAAATTGCCTACATTTTAACACCCTGACCTATAAATTTCATAATTACAAACACGATATATTTCGATTATTACGGCATGCTGCGGCGCGGCGTGCTGCCAGCGCGAAACGCGCACTGACGCCTACAAACCTAGGGGATACTTCAAGCATTTCGCAATGCTTGAAGTATCCCCTTAGGTTTGTAAGCATCAGTGCGCGTTTCGCGCTTTGTGTTTTTTTTGTGACAAGGAAAAACTTTGAAAAAGGAAAGGGGGAAAAAATAAAAAAAATGCTGTGAAAAAGAATAAGGTAACATGAACAAGTCGTCTCAGCGTCCACCATTCCAAGCATTTTACAACCTCGAGTTAGGAAATAATAAAAACTTCTAAAAGCTAAATACGCCAATAGCGTACAAAACAATCTGAAAAAAAAAATTGCGCGTAGAAGATGAAGTTTTTACGAGGCTTCCATTTGTCCTTTACAAACAAGTGACAAACTATAAAAATCTACTTCTTGTAAAGTATGTCTTTAAATTGTTTTATTTTTTAAAGTATTTCGAGTCTTTGCTCCAAGGAGATTCATTTAATTTTAGGATCTGAAGCACTCAATGTTAAACACCTCTAATTCGACGCTCGGTTTAGCTCACCCCTTACTTTCCGAGACTTCTAGTTTTATTGTACAAAGGTATAATTGTTACGGTGGGTTGTAACGAACCATGACGGGTCCTAATTTTTTTTTTTTTTAAAAAAAGAAATGGGGAGGGGACTGACTCAATAAAAAATCCAATCCTCATAGGTGAAAAGAACCGATTCAAGGACCTGCGGCCATGGCAGTAGCTACTGCAGGATTTCAATACCTCGGGAAATCTGAAGGAAAATCAGAGACCCACAGTCCGAATGGACGATTCCCATTTCATGCACTTTTTTTAATTTAACCTAAAGAAAAATCGTGTTTCTTAAAACCTCACGCAAATCGCTACATCCGCGTCCATCTCAAGATCGAAAAAAGGGTTCGCTAAGTACCTACAATACGAGGAGAGGTTTCTTTCTCAGAGAGGGTTCAGATTCGAAAATATTTAAATAAGTTGAAAGTTCATTCCACATTCTATTTTTGACTAGAGACATTCTGTTTTGCAGCAACCACTACAAAAGCTTACTAATAAATTTAAAAATATAAGTAAAGCTACCGTACAAAAAAGGACATTAAAGTAAAATGGTTACCTTATCTACTTAAACTTTACAAACATTGAAAGTTAATTAGACAAATTCTTCCGCGTTATAAACTTATGGCAAGGAGACAGGTTGAAATGAACGAAGGTCTGATGTCGAACAAGGGTTGCGAATATGCACTTAACTCCTTCTGAATCAGACGATTCTTTTGAAGGGCAAGGGAGCTCAGTGGTGACGTCACTACGTCAGATGAAAGAACGATTAGGTCCCTTTCGATTTACGCTGAAAATGGATCAGGTGAAAAATTTGCTCTGTGTTACTGATCGGGATTTCAATGGTCAGTGTGTGTCGGTCGACACATCATGCAACATTCCACTTTCGGTAGCTTTTCCCTCCAATATGGTGGGCTTGTTTGTATACCTACTCATGAGCAGAACTAGGGGGGGGGGAAGCTTGCCCTCTCCCGAAATCTACTTGACCCCTCCCGAGAGACGTAAGAGATTTTGCTGAGTAGCTAAGTACTGCCGTACTAAGGAAGAACGCCGTATGAGCCTTTAGACGTTGCCATATTTCATTCAAGAAAAATAGAATTTTCTGAGAAAATTGTGAATATTTGTCCTCGAGTTTTTCAGTAAATTTTGTTCACGATTTAATCTAAAATATCTGAGAATTTCAAGGAAAAATATGCGCAACTTCCCTCAAAAATACATATTTTATTCGGGGAAATTTGACAACTCTCGTATGTTCATACGGCGTTTTTCCTTAGCACGGCAGAAAAAGGACGTGACAATTTCATCTCGGAAATCGAAACTGGATCGAATTTTCGGTGACATGAGTTCAGCTAAAATTTGCACCTCAGACGACTCAATTTTTCAAAATTTTCTAGGGAAGGCCCTCCGTACCCCCTTTAAAGCTAGAAAAATTCTCCACGCTCCACGGGAGTCCTGCAGACCCCCTTATTGAAGTGTATTTTGTGCCCGCTAGACACCCCTTGTGCCCTCCTTCTGCCGTCCTTTTACCCCTCCCCCACGAACATTTCCTAGTTCCGCCCATGCTTACACTCATCTTGTGCTTTCAAGTTCTAAAGCTGATCCGTTGCTTACGGTGTAGATATTTTTTCGTCCTCAGGGGACAGATTAGCATGAGATCATTTCAGAATTTTACACTTCCGACACACACTTGACACCTTTCAGCTGAGAATTTCTAAAAAAAATATTAATTATTTAGTTCATTCATAGCACGAGTATCATCCGCAACTCAGTTTCATTGGAAAAAGTAAAGTTTGGATGGGCCAACAGTGACTTTACTGTAACGCACAGAAATGCGTACCCCTTCTGCTGGATTCTTAGCGGCAGAAATCTCCTGGGTACAATTTCCGTAAAATAAACAAGTTCTCAGCCGTATGATCAGCACGTTATGTCACTGTCTCATTTTACATTACATTATTTCACAATTCGATAAAAAAATTAAGAAAGTACTTAAAAAGAATGAGGAGGGGTTTACAAACATCTAGAAAAAGTTGAGGGCAGTTTTTAGTTATGTAGTATTTAGATCAGTAATATAAAAATTGTTCGAATTCTTGAACAACACAACAGCTGCATGCAAAATCCACTGGGTATTTAGGAGTAGCATATCGCCGGATGTCTGATACACAGAGCTCAAAAGTGGGTAGGTAAATTAAATTATGCAAGGTACCCGAATGTCTGTGCGTTCATTATCAACTGAAATTTTGCCGCAAAGTGACGGCTTCATTTCTTTTCTCCAGCTCTTAAATAATAATATGGAAAAAAATATTGGAGCCGGGTATTAAAGTAGCAGAGATTCAACTGTACAAAGGTCATAACAAAGTCTTAAAATTGGGTCGCGTCACGTTGAACGAAAAATGACTGTTAGCTCGTGCGTTGATTCGCCGAATCTTATATTCATGTAGTACTTTCACCATCGATCATTTAATCTTTTTAAATTTTAAAACTGATGCAAGGCATCAGTCGGAAAATGCTCCGTAACAATTTGATCAAATCAAATTAAAGAGGAGTTTTTATCTTCAGAATAAATAGCGCTGGTTAAGATATTTATCCGGTTCTCTTGCGAGATGTACTTAAAACGACAGACGCGACCCAAGTATCGGGGAAGATTTACAGAGTTTCTAAGACCAGGACCGTAAGGAAGTGAGAAGTGTTTACGTAAGACAGAAATTATGGCACAAAAATTCCCTACAGCAGAGCTTTAAGTTGGATTCGCACAGAGGTCTACCAAGAAATAGTTTAAGGGGAACCATTAACACTTAAACAACTACGTCACAAAACTTTATGTAAATAACATTGGGCATGCGCAGAATCTTTCCGGAGAAGACATGAGCAGGTATCCACGGCGATTTGGGTTTCATTTCAGCCCTGCTATCAATGACGTGAGATGTTCGAGAGAGGGATCTGAAATCATAAAGAAACAGCTGCTCAGAAAACAAAATAGCATTTTTTGAAGGAATATGATTCCGTTTTTGAGACTCGTTGAAAAAAGTTCGTATCATACAATTTTTTTTTTTAATAGAAAGGATAAATCCGTCGCAAATTCACATTTTTCTAACATAACACCTAGAATGGGCTGAAAAAATAGCGATTAAATTTGCAACCGGTTTTAAAAGTAACTTCCAGGATTCATGCCTAAACATTGTTTGAGGAGCTAGGGTGAGAGGCGCGTGATGCGAGAGAAGGCAATTTGGTGAATACTAACATTTTGTGATGAACC